>CAEGAE010005280.1:0-17096 GCA_903067095.1 Girardinus metallicus | reverse complement strand
CTTCTATGCACCACAAATCTGGAACAAACTTCCAGAAAACTGTAAAACAGCTGAAACACTGAGTGCCTTTAAATCTCAACTAAAAACCCACCTGTTTATGAAGTTGTTTATGAAACATAATCATTTATGAATTTAATGAATGTTTTGATTGTTGATTCTGTTCCATGACTCTGTTTTTATGTTTATGATGTAAAGCACTTTGAAATGCCCCAGTTGCTGAAATGTGCTATACAAATAAAATCTTATTTTAATTGATAATGTAAATTCCACATAAAAGGAACAGAAAGCTCTGACTGAACTGGCCTATAAAGGAAAATCCAGCTTCAGAAGATTAATAACTCAATCTGTCCTGCCAGAAATCTGTTCTCATCAAACCTTCATGATAGTGTTTGCCAGTGTAAAAGAAAATTGGTCCCTGTAACATAATTTTCTCACTGCACTATAGAAAGCCCACATCAAAACATTAGTTTAGGTTGTAGTTCTAAGACTACAGCACAAGTAAGGTAACACTATTCTGTGGAAGAAATATAATCTCATTAGATTCTGACATTTTTTAGATATTGAATTTATAAAACATAATTTTTATCCTGTGCAATTGTGTATATGAAAGTCCTGTGAAGCATCCAGGTGTACGTTTTGCAGGATAATGAGGTGAAAGACTTGATTGCAGCACAAGATAAGCAGAGCAGCTTCTAGCTAGCCTGGTCATTGACTTCCTATGCAATTCTGCTCAACGAAAATGTTCACTTCCAGCATAGTCTGGGTTTTCTCCCCTTGACTCAGATTGGTTCCAGTTGATTTTTGACAGAAGGACTAATCAGCGAACAGAAGGAGAAGTTGTGAACTATTATGTCAATTTTCTGCGCTGTTTTAGAATTACACTCTGCCTATAGATTTAGCAAGAGCAGAGGAGGAAGTGAATGAAGCCTGTCTGTCCATGTTGGCCACACTTCCAAATATTAAAATAACATTAACAGCCGCTTCGCTAAGCTCAGCACTTCTCTATTTGCAGTGGAGGACAGTTGTTTACAGCATAGGCAATTTCTGCAAAGCTTTTTGGCATTGAACCGGCACATTGTATGCAAACCCAGATGTTATCGATTGGGTAAAATGTAAAACTGCAATAGAGTCCACACCTCCAGGAAGCAATCGTTTCTCAGTAGCCAAGAGCCCAGACCCGCTGTACGAAACAGATACAATGGAACAAGGGGCTGGTTTTTACCAGGCTAGCTTTTAGCCAATCAAAGAATTCTCTTTTGGTGACACCATTGTGTTGGCCTGGGCCAGAGTTGTGCCTCTTTACTGCAATCCATTGCACAGGTGTCATGTGGTTAAAGTAATTAAAAAAACAGCCTTAGTTAAAATGGAAGCAGATGACAGCAGCCCCAGTACCACTGCTGGTGGAATCCTGTGACATCCTGTGTTGATTCTCTAGTTCACCTCTGGAGTCAAAATTCAGCCATGTGAACAATGTCAAACCCAACAGGAGTTGTCCTCACTAAGCAGGCTAATTGGTGTGAGGAATATACATTATGTCTTTACAATTTATGCACTAAATGGTAAAGGAGTATGATTAGTAAGAGAGGTTGTGCATGTTTTTATGTTTTGTAAAGATTTAGTCAGACACAAACGGCTGGAAGTTCAAACTGTTTATTACAGCTATTATTGAATGCTTGTAAGTTATATTGGATTTTGAGGTCAGGGCTGCAAATAAACCTTTTTCTTTTCTTCTGGAATTCTGACTTGGAACTCACAAAAATTTTACTGCAAACATGCAGAATAAATACAATTTTTAATGTCTTTTACTGATAAGAAACAATAATGAGAAAATTAAAACTCCCATTGCAGTACTGTTTCTGATCAATAGGAATTCTCAGTCACAGAGGGCAATTACTATAATTTTGGACTTAAGCGTCTAATTTTAAATGCCAAATGCAATGGTTAAACAATATACTAGTTATTTGATGGATCCAGCATCATTAACAAATACTTTGCCAATGGAAGAATATGCTGTTTTATGTATATCCATGTCTGTGTTTTTAAGACAAATTGTTTTTCTTTACGCAGTGCTTTGCTGGAAGTCACTGGTAAGAGAGGAATAGTTGTGACCAGATCAACCTATCCAACTAGTGGGAAGTGGGCAGGACATTGGCTTGGAGACAATAACTCTAGCTGGGACCAGCTGTTCAAATCCATCATAGGTATGTGCAGATATAGACACAAACTATAAAAGATACAGTTTCTTGTCCATAATTGCTGATTATCTTTGCTAGCCTTTAATCCGACTGTATCAAGATCTGGCAGAAACTAGATGAAGCATTTCCTGTTTTTCTTTTTATCCTTTGCAGGCATGATGGAATTCAGTCTGTTTGGCATTTCTTATGTAAGTACCAATATCTGATCTTAGTTATGACAAGACATAATCTTATTGATATGACCTTGTTCTTTCTAAATGGATTACAGCAGCTTAAGTGATTTGATTTTGTTTGCCCGACCCACTGATCAAAGGACATCTCAAAATAATATGTGAAACATGTCATTACAAGCCCCACTCCCTCTGACAAAGTTTGAGCAAGTCTGTCATGACCTATAAAGTTTGTCATTAATTAAGAAATCTTAGATGTAACTTACATTTTCAAACTCTTGTGTTGGTATTCTCAGACTCCACTTATTCACCTCTTTGTCCTTGACTTATTTGTTTCTGCCCCTTCCTCTTGCTCACATATGATTCTGTCGTATCGCATCGTCTCATTGTGCCTAGGAATAATCATAATCTGACACCTTATTGATTGTCTTATGGAGAATCATTTGCATGCTCCAAGTCAAGCCACGGGGTCATAACACTTGATAAATACAATGCTGGCAACAGAGATCTGACCTCTGTTATTGTATTTGGAAGGTGCCCCGTGTTTAGTTTCACCTGTTCTCTGACTCCTTTTCTGTCACTGTTGTTTTTAGACTGGTGCAGACATATGTGGGTTCTTTAACACAGCTGAGTATGAGATGTGTCTTCGTTGGATGCAGCTGGGTGCTTTCTATCCTTACTCACGTAACCACAACGGCAAGGGCGGCCCGGTGAGTTACGTCAAAAACACTTGTACAGTACTGACATTTAGTTTGATTTTGACCAAAAAAGCTCAGCTTAAGGTGCAAATGTGTTTGTCCAGTCAGCTCAGATAGTTCAACTTCTCTTTAACTTCTTTTATATGCTTTAGAGTAAGATAAATAAAGGACAATGCATTTTATTGCACAATAACTCTACCTCACAAAAGAGACAAGAAATAAGAATTATTCGCTAAATTTTTGAGTCGCTGTCAAGCTGAATCATTGAGTTGATTATAATTGGTCGACAATAATTGTTTACAAAAGAACAGAAAAACACTCCAGTATTGGTAAACATTTTTTTGGTAGATTTTGGATACACTATAAAAATAAATAACACAGTCAAAAATTAACTATAATTTTTAGTCATTGTGGTAATACAAAAATTTCCTAATCTTCATCAGTTAATGATATTAAAGTTGGATGCTTCATGACTTACTGATTGGAATAAGATAACGTACTAATGACTATGAACTGCAGATGTGAATCTCTAGTTTGAAACCTTAAATATATACTGATCAAACACAGTTTAAGATCGACAAAACCATCATCTTTTTTGTGAAAACAAAAGAGGGGAGCATTTTCTATGCTTTTCTTTTTAAATATTTTGTGGCACTTGTTATTGTCAGTAATCAGAGAGGAAACAGGCAGAGAGATGTAGCATAGGTCTCAAGGTCAAGAACATCAGATGGCTGTATAAGGATGAGTAGCTTCCATTTAATGGAGAGCCTGCTCTACCACTATACGGCACACAACCCTCAGAATTTCCTGTTGTTTATCTTTTTTAGCATTAAAATTGCCTCAGTTTAAGACAAAAAAAAAAAAAACACTCAATATATGGATACATGGACTGGTTGGTTTAAGCCAAGTGTGAAGCAGCCAGGATGAGGATCGGTGCTTCCAAATCCGAGGCCATGGTCTTTACCCGGAAAAGGGTTTCACAAATGAGGGACAAGTGGACCAGGACATCAATAGGCGGATTGGTGTAGCATCTTTGTACCAGACTGCTGTTGTGAGGAGAGAGCTGAGTCAAAAGGCAATCTACTTTCCTACCCTCGTCTATGGTTATGAGCTTTGGGTCATGAGCAAAAGAAGGAGGTCATAGATAAATGTGGCCAATATGTGTTTTCTCCGCAGGGTGTCTGTGTTCTCACTTAGATATAGGGTGAGAAGCTCTGATATCAGGAGGAACTCAGAGTAGAGCCACTGCTTCTCCACGTTGAGAGGAGCCGGTTGAGGTGGATCAGGAATCCACCTCAACCAGCTGAAAGATAGAGCCTTTAAAAAG
Organism: Girardinus metallicus; assembly: GCA_903067095.1. NCBI lineage: Eukaryota > Metazoa > Chordata > Actinopteri > Cyprinodontiformes > Poeciliidae > Girardinus > Girardinus metallicus. The sequence goes on along the minus strand of CAEGAE010005280.1, from coordinate 12,706 downwards.
CTATTCTAATATATTGTCTTGCTTCTAATGCTGTCTTGTTCTTGTGAATCCAATCGCTATTATGTTTTGTCTTGTGAATGTAGTGTCATAAGTCTGAGACCTTTCAGTGTGAATAACCTTAGACTTTAATTTGAAAATTACAACCTGAAACCGAAGTGATGGAAACCAAAAGTTTTACAGAAAAAAAAACTCTGGAATGTTTCACAACATTTTGTAAGAGCTTTGAAACCGATGTTGCTCAGAGGGCTATCCTTTGCAGGTGAGGAATACAGTGCAGATAACAAGTCAATAGAGGCTTACTTAAAAAGATCCAAACTATTCTTGCTGTTGACCCCAACCTTGGGAGCTCACGGTGTCTGCATAAGCCTGTAAAGACAAGTTGTACAAACAGAGTTCGAACAACAAACTAAATGTAATCAACTTTTCCTTCTGTTTTCCACGTGGTATCTGTCTTAATTTGTGTCTTACACATACCTACACTGCACACAAACACATGAAAAAAAGAGACCTGTTTGGTTGTCTGGTGTCGTTGGCATTCATTTTAGTGGTGACCTTTAAAAGCGTTGGAACACATCTGAAAAATCCAATAACGCCCGTCCAGAGATCGATCTCATAGGGCGAAATTTCTCCACACGAGAGTGCAGTGCTAGACAGGGCACCTGCGAATGCATCTTGTGTGTTTGTGTGGGTCTACATCTGTGCTTTTTAACGACATGGTGCGGATATAATTGAATTCTCAAGGTGATCTGAATACCACAGCGTTACACCTTACCTCCACATTAAATACACACACGCAGCATTAAATTATGAACATTCAACAATGAGAATATAATAGAAAGAAATACTGTCACGGAGACAAAAGTATAATAGAAGTAGACTAATTAAATAAGCAATTAGTTTTTTATTTTATAAATGTATAAAAAAGCGTGAAGGAAGGAAAAGTGGGGACAGTATGACACAGAAGTGATAACGTCGTACAGGCTCAGCAGGTGCTTGCGCTTGCTAGAAAAAGAACAAAAGTCAAAATTAAGAGGTAGAAAGTGAAAAGTCATCTATGTAAACTATACCGTAAAACATTTTCCTGCAGGTTTTATAAAACAATATTTTGACATGTTAAGAGTGTAACCTTAAAGACATACAACAACAACATCACCACTGTAAACCAGATAAGCTGTGCAGGGTTAGATACTGTAAGGGCAGAAAGAGAAGAGTTTCTGCAGAGTCATTACTATCGCTCTGTCACACTGTCTCTTTGCCCTTAGACAGACTTTTAGCACTGACCTCCAGATAATTTTAGTGCACTGGCAAAACACTGCTAGGTCCACAGTCAAATCAGAGTCCAATTAATTAAGCAAGTTAAAAAGCACACTGAAATTCAGCATACTTTATGTTAACTCTTCATAAAATACCACAGGATTAGCATATATGACTCAGTATCCGTTATGAGTCTTTATACACTTCAATAATAAAAAAAACACAATAATGTTTTTAAATCAAGAGATAGAAAATAGCTTTATTTTATTTTCACTGTATTTTTCATCAGATATCTGGATTTTTTCATGAGGTCACAAACTATATGCATTTTTCTGCTTATTTTACACATATTGAAGATTACTTAAGAAAGTATTTGTCATTTTTTTTAACTTTACTCTCAAACGCAACAATTGAAATTACGTATGTTGCCATTCTTTGACTCAGAATGAAACAAGCTGATTTTCTGTGAGCTGTTTATAAAAACAGATGTTTTTTTGAAGAATTGCCTTTAACTATAGGCAAAATTTGATTTTTAAGACAGAGGGCAAAATCAGCTCTTTTTATCATGAAGACTGATAACCCTTGAGCTGGTCACCAAACAATTAGTGGCACTTGTAAAATTACAATACATTTGCAATAAATAAAAGCTTATGTCAATGGAGTAAATTTTACCCCTTTTTTCTCTCCTACAAGCTCATGTTCAGAGCAAAGTGCTCAGAATTATTATCCCATAATCATATTTGATTGTACAGCATTAGGGTGGGAAAAAGGCTCTCCGAAATTTGAAGCAGATAGAATTCCTTTGGTCTCCTGATAATTAGAAGTCTCAAAACATACTTGGAAAATTAAATGATAATCCGCTAAATTCACCGGGTCATAAAATAATGGAAATTGTCTGTATTCGGTCGCATGCAGTTAGGCTTTCAATAAATGACCGCTGAGCTGCAATTAATTATCACTGCTACAGGTTATGATTACATTCAAGGTAATACTGGGGGGGAAAAAAATAAATTGTCCGTCGTTTCTTTGCTGATCCTAATAGTTTCTCTGAAAACTATCATAGAATATTTAATTTCCCCAGTCAAAAAGGAAGGTGGCACATATACACTTAAAATCTAATTTATCTACTGAACACAAGACAATTTGCATATGGTGTACACATCCACGACACAAACACAAAGCATCATAGGGAGTAGCATATGGTCTTGGCACGCTTCATCTAATATTCTTCATGATCGAGGGTGTGTGTGTTTACATGTGTGTACTCGACCAGATTGATTATTGTCCATGCTGCAGTCCCTAGCTATGAGCTCAGTTTTATAATAGGCACTGAACAGTTTTATGTTTAACCCTATCTGCATAAAAATCACACTACATCTTCAACTTTGTATCTGCGCTCCCTTTCTGAGGGGATTGTTCAGCTGTTTTGATGATAGGTTGCTATCACTAAATAATACAGTGCTCTGCAAACCTATTTACAGCCCCCCTTTAACTTTTTCACTGTTTTTTACATTAATGTCACACACACATCAGTACATTTTCTACAGCAAAAAGTGTGAAAGCTGTGTTGCACATTTGTATTCATCCCTTTTTACTGTAAAGGGAACACACCAGAAGAATGCTCTATTGTAACATTTGACCAAAGTTGAACTTTTTGGCTTGCATATAAGATGCTTTTTTGAGGTGGAAAACAAACGCACATGCCCTCAACATGCTGTATGAGGGCTTTCCTTTAGGGACAAGAAGACTGCAGTAATGGAACCTGGTAGAGTTTTTTAAGTCTCTAAAACATTTCTATCAGTTTTTTAGAGGCTCAAAAACCAGTTAAAAGCTCTAAAACACTTGACACTAGAACATATTTTATTCTTCCAGCAGGTCAATAACTAAAAATACAGCCTGAGATACAAATTAGTAATTTGGACAAAGCTAAATTTATGTGTTAGAACACCACACCAAAATCCAAGCAAACTAATTTACAGTGTTTATTTGTTTTAGAGACAGAAATGCAAGAGAAGTGAAGTGAATGACCCAAATGCAAGTAAGGCAGGAGAGAAGCAGAGAAAATTACAAAAAACTTAAACCATAAATAATAATAATATGTTATCAGTTGCAAGGCAATTGTATTACGGCCTTTGTATTAATATGAGGCAAGATCATGATCACACATGATATTGCCTTGTTGGAGTATCAGTATTTACTCCACTGATATAAGCCCTCATTTATTTATTCATTTAATTTATTTCCCAGTAATATAACCATTATATTATGGTCATGATCTACAAAAAATTGAACGCTTTGTCTCCTGTTGACAAGGAAACGTTTTTATGTCATCCATGATTTATGAGCAAAATACAAATGAGCAAAATAAAAAATATTTAAAATTTAAAATGTTAATGACACAAGTACAACATTTTAAGTATAATTGTTAATTGTGATGAGATTTAAATGCATGTATACCATATTTTGTACTGATATATAATTGCATTTACTTCTTCCTCAGAGACAAGACCCTGTTGCCTGGGATAGCAAATTTGCTGAGGTGTCCCGAGATGTTTTGAATATCCGTTATACCCTCCTGCCTTACCTATACCTGCTGATGTTTGAGGCTCACAGCAAAGGAAGCACAGTTGTCAGACCAGTAATGCATGAGTAAGTATGGACACATTTGTTACAGTGGTTCATACTCTAGAGCAGTGGTGCCCAAAGTCGGTCCTCGAGGACTGGCATCCTGCATGTTTTAGTTCTCTCCCTGGTGGTAGTAACAACCATTTCAGTATGTCAGAGTTCTTCTTCGGCCTGTAATGAGCCATCATTTGATCCAGGTATGTTAAACCAGGAAGAGAACTAAAAACCACAGGATACCGGCCCTCGAGGACCGACTTTGGGCACCCCTGCTCTAGAGCTTTATTGCTTACAATAAAGTATTCAATAACAGGTTTTTTTGTCATCTATTGATGAGAAGTTCCTCTAAAACTAATTAAAGCGTGATGTGCTTTAAGCTTTCTTTTAAAGGTTTTAAGTACTTCTGCTGTAAAGACTTACAATCACTAAAACGTTATCTATTCGATTTTTTCATTGAATTGGTAGGAAATTGAAAGGTTATGTCTCTCCATAGAAGCTACAATGTAAAAGTCTTGAACCAAGATGCTTTATTCCTAGTAGGGCTGCCTCAGAGCCATTTGCACAGAGCCCAGTGGCTGCTCTTGGCAGCTCCCAGATGAGAGTGTTTGAAATTGTTCGAAAAAGATGTATTTATTCATCTGAAGAGATTCCTATAAAGTCACAGATGGTATTTAAGAAGCTGCCAGAACGAGTCTGGCAGGGTTATTTGGCTCGCATCTTCAAATCGCTGAATTCTAGCATAAGTATTTGAACAGTCGGTGGGGCTAAGGACGCATGAGCAAGCTTTGGTAACATGCCTTCTCTGTCAGGATTAATAGCTTCTTTGCTTCTCTGTCACAGGTTTGTAAAAGACAAAGCTACATGGGACATCCACAAACAGTTCCTCTGGGGACCTGCCCTCCTTATCACCCCTGCTCTAGACCCAGTATGTCTATACCCATAGTATTTTTTGTCCATTTGTATGTTTTTATCAGAAATATTTAACAAATATGACACACTTTACCTTTATACAATAAGTCGATCAGTGCTTACTTTTTAATTTGTGTTTGTTTTTGTGTGAACAGGGAGTTACAGTGGTAGAAGGCTATCTTCCAGACGCACGCTGGTATGACTATCACACAGTAAGTATCTGGCTGACAATCATTTTAGAGAAAGACACTCTTATCTAACGAACAATCTGTTTATGTTGGGAAAACAACATCAGACAATATCACTAAAAGAACTACACTGACTGACAGCATAGTTTTGGATTTGCTGTTAAACAATTGTTAATTAAGCTCTATTAAAAGACAGACTTTCCAGCTCAGGGATTTATTAGAAAACATAACGAATTAAAAAAGAGGCAAGAATTTATGATGAAGCTGTCCCGTTAGTCTCTGTTTATAACTTCAGCCCCCAGAATTACAGCAGCAGCCAGAGCAACTTCTTAATTTAAACCTTGACTAATAACAAAGTTTAAAATTTTATGAAATATACTGCTGCAGTATTAACATACCAAATCCACAGCTACAATTTCAAACCGTTCACTTTCACAAGTCCCTCTTAATTTTCTCCTTAGGCAAAGGATGTTGGTAAGCGTGCCACAAAACTCTCCATGGACACACCACTGGAGCACATTAACCTCCATGTCAGAGGCGGATACATCCTACCCTGGCAGAAACCAGAGAACAACACATTTTACAGGTGAACACACTCACACTTCTGTCAAATCACTGACAGCACGCAGTCAGTGATCAATAAATTAAAGATATTGGAAGAAAAAAAGGCATGCCTTTTGGGAAGCATTGATTTTTGTTCTTATGTGTTCCCATTAAACATACACAAAGAAAAGGTTGTATAATTTTATTCACGTTAAATAAATATAAATTTGCCTCTAAATCCTTATCATCATACACTTTTATAATTAGAGATGATGTCACATGTTGCAAATGTAAATAAATTTATCTTTAAAATTAGATTTTGTCAAACACACGTCAGTAAGTTGCTGTTTTAACTCAGTTTGACTTGGATTTAGTCACATGCATGCAGCATGTGGAACAACAGAATGACTGAGAGCAACACTAACAGTTCCAGCAGCAGTTTGATCAGGTGGATCCCCTAAGCAAAAATGGAAATGTATTTGTCTGAAGCAGCAGGTATAAATAGAGAAGCTCCTTTAGCTCTCACCCTCTCTGTCTCATTCCTTTCAGTCGGAAGAACCCTATGGGATTCATCGTTGCCCTGAGTGACTCTGGAACTGCTCAAGGATCTGTCTTCTGGGACGACGGCGAAGGAATAGGTGAGTGAAAGGTCACTCATCCAAAGAGAAGCTTGCCATTTCATGTTATGTGTGTGTGTATATTTATGAGGTACTTATTCATGATAGTCAATAACATATCATAAACACATTAAAGAGTCCAATTCATGTTACATGTCTGCATACATGCAGTGACAAATGATCACCAATCCAAAATCAGATTTGACATAAATTGTTGAAAACAACAAGATTATACACGAAGGCTTTTGTAGAGTTTTTTGTGAGGAGTTTATTCAGTAGTTTTCATTATTACTTTTCACGTGGTTAAATTCTGTGCCTCATATGAGTACCACACTATCACAGTTAAAGGACCCAAATCAATAAATTACCACATCACCAGCTTCTATAGCACTGACCTTTCCTTTGTGTGGAAGACATAAATAACTGCTGGACAACTTTGAGCAGTTTTTCCCATGATTACTTAGACCAGTGTTTCCCAAAAACTTTTGTCTGCCCCCCCGTGGTTCCCAAAGATTTTCTGGGCCCCTCTCTGGATTACCATAAAATCCCCCCCCAAAAAAAAAAAAAAATAAGAAAATCAACTGGGCACACACATTGTTCAACCAGACATAAACCTATACACATATTTTGTTTTCAAACACCACTGAAGTTTATTTCACACTTCAGGTTGCAACAAAACACACTACAAACCATTTTTACAGTGAAACACTCTTGTATAGCTGTTTTTCTTTTTTTTTTTTTTTTCATTCATTCATACCGCTTCCCGCGCCCCACACTTCGGGAACCTTCTTACTTAGACCAAGATTTCTTTGTAAAATATCTTATCTGTATTAGCTCTAAGCCATAAAAAACATTAACATGTAAATTAATGGGAATATCAATTAAACATACCACTTTGTCTACACAACTTCAGAAAATTGTAAAAATTATTTTTTAAATGGGAAAATAGATATGTAAACAAAGAATTGATTGGAAATCCTAATAAACATTATTGCATCTTTTTGTGCACAACTGTGTTTAAAAGAAAAGTAGTTATGTTCATGGAAGATTTAGCTTTTCAAAAATCCATATTTAGTGTTTCCTGAATACATTTAGAAATTTACAAAATTTACAGAAGATAAAAACTATAATGTACTACAATGTTTTTGGAAGAATTTATAGCTAAATTTAGCAAAGCTATAAATTTAAATAGACCTCAAGCCAACCAGTAAGGAATGTTTACTTCCTTATTCATTCTTAGATTATTCTCTCACACACTTAAACTAATTTAGCATATGAAGTGCTTCTGTTAGAAATTGCACTACTCTGTGAAAGGCATGTTTGCGTTGGGACAAAGAAAGGGAGATAGAGACCAATCGAGAAAGAAGGAGGCTGGTGGGTTGGGGAGGTAGTGACAGAAACTATTACAGTAATTCCTTGTGTCGCTGCCTGGAGATATGCTCTCCATCACTCCTCCTTTATCTTGTCCCTTGCTCCTTTCTCATGTGTCTGTCTGCCATGTAGCCTGTCTGTGTCTTTTTATGTTTGTTTTGCCTATTGGTTTAGTCTGTGCTTACCTGCATTTTGTACTATTCTCCTGTTTTAAGTCCTGAAGGCTTTAGTTTTACTTCACTCCACTGTCACTCAGGCTGTCGACTTTTCAGTCACACACTTAACTGTTTACCCACTTGCAGAGCCAGCTAATTACTCAGTTTCATCCAGTTAGCCAGTCGTACTTCTAATTGACTTTCTTTGTTGATAGAAGTCTGTCATTTGCTAACTTAACTTAGCCTGAAATCAACTTGGGGTACTGTTTTACTCAAATACTCAACCACTGTATAAGTTCAGTACTTGTCCTGAATCTCTCCATGAGATTCATTCTGAAGTTGCACACCAATTTAACTCCATGTCTCTGCTCTGTACTTAACTTTCTCATTTTTTCTCCAACAGACACAGTTGGAAAAAACCAGTATCTCCTAGCCTCCCTTACGGCAGAAGAGGTGAGTTCAAGGGCCAACTACATTTCACATCTCCATAATCTTCTTCTGTACTTCTGTCACCGATTATCTAAACACCACGCATCCTTATGCATAGATTTTGTGGATGACTAAAAATGTGGCATTATTTGGCAACACTTTGTTACAAAACATTGAGTTCAGTTTGGAGGTATGTCATTTGCTGAAATATGAGTAGAAATATTAAAAAAAAAATAGCTAATTTTCAATTATACATTTCTCTTAGGCCAGTGGTTTTACAACAAACTTAAAAAGTTGGCAAGGTTGTTCTTTGTCCTTGACAGTTTACTAAAGGAGAATAAAATACCCACTGCATCATCCCAATGACAGGCTAGGGTTTATTTTTTTACTAAAACAAGCCACATCAAGCTGGCCTTTTTCTTTAAACAGCCTCTTTTCAAATGGCTTTATTGTCCAGGGAGAATAAATACTGTTTCAGTGCTGACAGAGGACCAAAACAGAGGAGAAAGATGCTCTAAAAAAATTTACTTGACTTTGCAAGGACATGGTCTCAGAGTATATTTACTGTCTGTTAGAACAGATACACTATTTGTTTTTAAGGGAAACAATACACTATGCAACCTAACCAAAACATCTTCATTATGTTTGTAAGTGGAATTATGACAGGAAAGAGACATCAATTTAGGAAAAAAAACAAAAAACAAATAGATACAAGATGGATGCAAACCTCCTGTTTACATCCAATAAATTGTTGACTTATAAAAACATATTTCTGTTAATATGTGTGCCTACTTAAAGAACTTATGGCATAGTTTGATTATAAGGAGATATTGACTAGAACTCAGTTTGAGTCAAATATGTCAGTAGCTTCCTAGTCACTGGGACTAATAGGACTACCACTGCTCTATTTGTTGTTTTATTTTGTTTTCCTGCCAAACAATCACAGGCACACAGTCATTGCACAATAATGCTCCAAGGCATACATATAGATGCACATCTACAGTATACAATGTTACAGTTAGCGTGGCCAAACATCTGTGGCTGTCCTCAGGTTCAGTCCAAAGCAATTCTACATGGCGATAAAAACAGACGCATTAACTGGCAGCTGATCGAAGACAGAGCAGCAGAAAAAAGAAAGTGTGCCTGTGTGACTGGTTGTGTATGTAGGCGTGAACAAACAGATGTGAAAAGGTGAGGATAAGTTGGGTGATGCAGTCTGTGCACTCTGACAGATTAGCAGATCATTGTCCATTTTGGATGAGCTTTGTGAACATTTATTGTGCATTTGCATGGGTAGGTGAGGGGGTTTGGTCCTGTAACTCGAGGACAACACTTTAGTCTTTCCAAGTTTTTGGAAAAGTTCAACAGCACAGACTTGTCATTCTGTGCTGTATGAGTCATGTTTTTTTTATTTCTTTAATCTGCTAATTGCCAACTGGACGGAAATGGAGTTACCTGAATGAAGAAAATGATAAATGGTTTCTGGGGTCAAAATCTGTTGTGCCAGCATCAATCTTTAGAAAAACGGTGTAACATACAGTCTTGTGAAACTGTTTAGAATAAAATAACTAATATAGAGTTACATAAATTGCTTTTAAGAATAAATTGATATAAGATGGTTATAGAACTGTATGCATGCGGGCAAATCGATGTGTGGAAAAGAAACTAATTCTCAGTACACAAAATGACACAAAATGTATTTTATCATATAAACAACCTAGTATAAATAGGTAATATTTTGTATTGCATTTGCATGCATTTGATAACTATTAATTATCTGTTTCTCTCTTTGTTTCTCCAGAAAACATTGTCTAGTCAGATTGTTCACAACGCTCTAATTCCTGCTGATCATCTGAACCTGGGTGTGGTGAGGGTTTGGGGGGCAGGCACTGTCAACATCATCGGGGCGACCCTGACAGACAAGGATGGCGGGACGCATTCGCTAAATGTAGTGCACGACACCAGCACCGAGGTCAGAAGTGTTTTCAAATTCCCATTGTTTATGATGGTGTTTTAAATAAGAGGAACAACAATTGTATAGAACTGAAAGACAGATTGGGGAAAAATAAACAATAAATTACAGATTAGTGTTGGCAAAGGAGGCTCTCTGCAGGCACTTCTTTTTTTCTACATGTATGTGCATCACAAGATTATTTCTGTTAAATCTTACATTCAAAACGCCACGTTCATTTCTGGTGAAATATAACTACAAACTTATCTGAAGTATAGTAATTTATCTTTACCAAAGTAGAAAAATAATTTAAAAATTAATTAAGGTCAGTGATAATGTTTCCCCTTTATGCATAAACATATTTTCTTAGTGATTTTGCATGTGAATTTGGATAGCTTTCTGCTCTAAAAACCCTTGCCTAAGCAAATTAATCAGTGTCTGACATCTGCAGCTTCTTGTGCATCACTGTCATACCTCATCCAGCTTTTTTTTTTTTTTCATTTTTACACATAGACAAGCACACACACGTTTGAGTTGACTGAGCATTTTCTAGTCAGCTTAAAATACCCCGCAATGCAAGGTTCGCAGCCCATATCCTGCTGTGTTGCATTCTGTTGTCTAATAACTGTAATTAATGCTGTTTTCTCTGTGACACTATTGTTCTGTCTTAATTTTGTGAAGAACACAGGACTTGAAGTAGGACAGAGTTTTTAAAACTGCTTGTATTTTTAATTTTTGCAACAGTGTCATATCAGCTGTTGCTTTGACAGAAAGAAATGTTTAGGAAACTCATCAGCATTCATAACAGTTAAAGCAAAACCATTACAAATATCCAATATGCCTTACAGTGCAGGTTAGTTTGATTTTTAATAGTCGCTCTTCAACGCAACATTTGTGCACTCGTCTTTTCTTCTCCACATCAAAGTTACTTCACAGACTGATTTTGAATGAACCTACTCAGTGGTCCAGTTTGAAGCTGAAGGGTCATGGTCCACATGCCAGAACTGGAACGAATTCAGAGTTCAACTTGGGGACACTTCAGTGGGATTGTTGCTGAGCACATCAGGGCTTTAGGTGATAGAAAACCCAAAATAGCTCAAAGGTATAGTGGCAACAATAGTCCAAGATAGGAAAATAAACAGAAAGGGATTTGAAAGTAAAGACCAGGCAATGCAAAGGTGGACAGGGCAGTGACACATGCAATATGAAGAACTGGCTCAAAAATAAAATAAAAGATGACAGGAGATAGTGTGTTACTTCTCACTTTTGGTTGCTATGAAATACTTCTGTTGAGGTTGTGTACCTGTACTCGGTTTTCTTCTTGAGAGCATAAAAATGATACCCAGTGCAAATCCTTGAATAATCAGAGGTGAAAAAGCCTCCAATCTTCAGATTTGATCTGACACTTGAGAAGTTAGACAGCGAAGTAAGTCAAGAGGTCGAGAATTGCATATAAAGAAAGTCAGGACTTCTGTTGTTGGGTTGTGCCTGTGTAGGGGATGGAAAGATTGACTCTGAATAAAAAAAGTGGCAGAAATATATCCCATCTAACGAGTGAGAAAAACACGCTGAAAAGGATTCATATGGAGAATGAATGGGCAGAAGGAAATAAGAGAAATGGAGTGAAGATGACAGAGTTTATTAATGGCAATAACAACTAGTTTTTCAGTATGAAACAATCTCTTGCCTGTAATCATAGCCTGATTGGGCGATAACTTGAACATCAGTAAATGAATCAGTAAGCAGATGGTGGTGTCATCGAGATACAGAGAGGTAGGAGAGTTATTTCTGCCCCGTATAAAACTAGGTAGCTACAATCATCCAGAAAACTGGCTTGTGGTACGGTACGTTAGGACTGATATTACCAACCAAGCAGTTTCTAAGCATGTACCTGTTATAGCTCAATGAAGTAGTTCAAACAAAATAAGGAGCAAGTCTTAGACACATGTCTGCACACTTATTATGCATGGAGATAGAAAATCATGCAAAGCAAATGGTTGTATTTTGAAATTGTTGTTTTTACATATACAGCACAGCGTCCTATGGCTCATTCATTCTGCTCTTTCTTTCTCTATATAGGAGCTGACTATTGATGCTACCTCAAAGGCTGTTCCTCTGCATCATCCTTTCAGTATAACATGGAAGACCGGCTGAGAGCAATCATCACATTTTTTGCTATTTAATGATTGATCCAATTAACCATATTTTAACATCAAGCCTTAATTTATTGTATCTGTGACATTTATTTTTAACATAAAGTTTTTTTTTATTAATGTGCCTTAAAATGAAATGCTAAGAAACTTAAGAAAAAATGTGATGACTGAAACTTGTAATAATGTACAAACTGTAATGTTTTCTTTAACTATTTTCCTTAACTGTGTAAGATTAATAAAAATGATTTGTCTAAGTATGTTGAAGTGAAAAGTATGTTTTTGATATTCATGCAATCAAAATGGCTCCAACAAAATGATCTTTGTCTTTTATATGACAGTGTCACTGCATATTCATCTTTTCAATCAGGAAGATAGATAGATAGATAGATAGATAGATAGATAGATAGATAGATAGATAGATAGATAGATAGATAGATATAGATAGATAGATAGATAGATAGATAGATAGATAGATAGATAGATAGATAGATAGATAGATAGATAGATAGATAGA
>CAEGAE010005273.1:0-10025 GCA_903067095.1 Girardinus metallicus | reverse complement strand
TATATATATATATATATAATTAATCTGCTCAAACATGTATTCTGTAGCTTCCACAATTTATGGTTTCCATAAATTGCGGAAGGCAGGAAACGTTATATGGATAATATGTATAGCAATGGCTTCGGATGTTTTGGATTCATTATTATTTGGAAGAATAACAGGACACAAAGAATTTATTTTTTATGGTATCACATTTTTGTAATGTTTATTTGTTATATTAGGTTGGAAAGGTTAATAAACCATGAATGGAATATTTACTCTTTGTGTGACTTTAGGACAAAAGACTTTAAAAAACAACTTCTAGCATTCAAAAAGTACAACACAGACATTCAGTGACATAATACAGGTTGAGTTATCCAGTCAACAGGACGTACCAAATCTTAAAGGCTTCACCAGGATCAGCATGACAGAGTGGGGCTTAATGTGGGTTATCATGATTCTGTGCTAAAAGTTAAAATTGCTTAAATCATGTGATTTGTATTTTTATCTTTTGTGTTTGGCAAATAGTAGACAATAATAGACAATAGTCTAATTTTTATGTATTTAATGTTTCTTCTAAAAGTGTATATTTCTGTGGTTTCTTTTTAAAAGGGGAAGAAATGATGCGCATAACAAATTATTTTGTTTGAGAAAACCTGGGAATGAAGTTGACTCAAAGAAATGTATTTGTTTTAAATTTTATTACAGTTAAGACTTTTAAGCTTTAGAGAAGTATTTCTGATATTGAAGCACAATTTCATTCAGCAGAGAAAGGCGTTCATGCTGAAGAAGTGCTTAATAAAACATTTCTCATTTTTGTTTCAAACACTCCAGTTGTGGTTGTGATTAAACCTCATATTTCACAGTCTAATTCTAATTATTTTTTTTTATCTATATATGGCAGGGTGTTCAGTTTATTTTAGTCTAATTTCTCAAACCAGAGTTGAGGATCTTTTTTACAGTTCAAAGAGTTATTAAAAGTAAAAATGTAAACTCTGAATCACATTGAGGAATGTATTGATGTGAACTGGATAGTTATGATACAAATCCATGTGTTTGTTTTTTTTATATAAATATATCTCAAGTGACTCAAATATAGAAATGCGATGCAGGTTGCACTTTTACTTTTTGCAGTTTATCAGTGTGATCTGTACATTCAAATCAAATCCTAGAGATCAGCTATGATGGTAAAGGATATTAAAGCCATTTTTCATTTCTGGAAAAGCCGTATGGACCCAAAAGCCAACATTATTTCCACTTTATCTTCATTACATGGTTGATTTGTTCCATCACCTACTCACCTAGCTATCCTCTAAAAAGGCAATCCTCTTTTCTTTGACCAAATATTACCTGTAGAGAGTTAATAACTACAGAAGTGTGGAAACCTGGAGAGGACGTCCAGTTAAAGTTGCTTCAGGCTGAAACGACAGGCATCAAAGTTTCTTTATTAATTGTATGTACAGTATATTTCCTTGATCAGACCCCGTCTCAAATGTGCTACATGTTACACTCCTCCACAATTTTGTTCTTTTGCAGTTTTTGGTGTTGTTAAGATCTGACTTTTTCAGGAGCAACTCAAACCCTCTTTGAAAATGCCTGTCTAATACATTTTCCATACTCTTCTTATAGCTTGCCAGAAATGAGTTATTTGACCCAGAGAAATATTATCTGCCAGAAAAATATTGCTCAAAGTCATTTTGTGTATATCATGGGTCATGATCTGTCATATATCATGAGAATCAATTGGCGCTAATGGCTATCAGATTCATTTAAATCTAATGTGACAAAATCTTAAGACAGCAATATTCAATAAAGTTAAATTATGAATGAATTTTAAACTGTTTTATGATTATTTATCTATAAGTTTAATATATATATATATATATATATATATATATATATGCCAGTTTCTTTGCATAGGTGGTACAAAAAGAAAGCAGATAGGGAAAAAACAGGAATGGTGCTGTTCAATATGAGAAAGATATAGGGATTATTTTGTTGTTGTTGTTTAAAAAATATATGTTTTCTGTGAATGTGAAGTAGGCAAAATAATAAAAACACACATGCAAAATGACAAGCTGCCAAAATTGGCTAATTTGTTACCAAACAAAAATGCACTGAATGTATTATTTTGTTTCAATTGCTTAAGTGATTCTGTCTCTGTGTGTTGTAAAACAACTTTTATTTACTTCCATCTTAGGATAAATATGATGTAATTAGTAAACAAGTAAGTAACTAAGTAAAACTGTATTGATATAGCTCTTTTTTAGGATATAAAAAAAAAATCTCAGAGTGTTTAACAATAAACTAAAACAACAACCCAAGAGCCAAAGGAAGCGTTTTCCTTAAAAATGAAGGAGACCCTAAAAGTGGCCAAGGATTTCATTATTTATTGGACTGAATCTTTACATTCTTGATAAGGAGAAACTGATATGCATTAATATTTTTGTGATGTTAAACAATTTGTGAAAGCATATAGAATGATATCACTTTTCTAGAGTTCTGATGGGACCATTTGCAATAATGAGTCACAACTAACACAGAACTTTGGACTTTCACAAGTCTGGTTCGATCCTGATGCTCCAAGGTGCCATGTTTATAAATTAAATTTTATTCAAGTATAAACAGCACGAGAACGTCCAGACATTACACTGTTTAGAGAACAGGCAGGTTCTAAGTCTCTGAGATCAGTGCGTTTTTGTGCTCCATCCAAACAGAAGCAAACGACTTTGAGAACATTCTGACTTAAACTGGTCAGTGTATTTTCAATCACTGTGAAATAAGTCCCCCACCAACAGCCTGAAGGCCACTCAGTGAAGAGATCATTACTCCAAAAGCAACAAAAAGCAAGATTACATTTGCAAACCTGCACAAGAAAAAATAACTTTTTAAGTATGTCCATTGGTCTAAAGAGACAGACTAGTTGGCTGGAGAAGACCAGCCCAACTGTGACGTACCATGATGTGGTACCATGATGCTGTGTGAATGTTTCACAGAAGGGAGCTCTTGTGCTCTTCGCAAAATAGATGCCAACATGAGGACAGAACATGATGTAAAAATACTCCAGCAAAATCTAAACATCAGACTGGAAGAAAAGGCGGTCTTCCAAATGGAAAAGCAACCAAACAGATGTTATTTAAGTCATACTAAATGACAAGAAAAAAAAACAATAAAAATTTTGTTTAATTTTTATCTAAAAATATGTTATCTGTCTTTTCATATTGTGAATGTAGACATCTGATTTCAACTGTATTTGTTTTAGTCAAGGGGTGAAATGATCAACATGACTTAGATTACACTTTCCCTGGCTGATTTATCTTAGCAGAGCAGTGAGTTCAGGAACTTAATCCGAAGCAACAAACGACAGCTGAAATACTTTGTTCAATTTTCCAAATGCTTTTTTTTCACCTATTACAGTTACAGTAGCCTGAAAAGGTTTCACATTTAGCAGTTTTACATGCAGTATGAAACACGTGGACTTTCTTAAAACAAGTGAGCTCAGCATCTGCATGCAGGTGGATGTCAGCGAGCTCGAAAAACTTATTACTTGACTGACAACATGTCCTCATTGTGTCATCCACTTTTCAAATCATCTTGTAGCATAATTAAGGAAAACCACCTCGGGGTGCATGCACTGACTCTTGATTTGTTAAAAGGCTTGTACATACCTTTTCCCCACAAAGTGAAGGGCTGCCTAAGAAAAGAAGAGAACTGCAGTAAGAAGTAGAGCAGACTTATCAGTCTTCCCACGTTTCATTTAGCACTTCAAGGAAATCCGAGAGTCTTTACTAATTGTCCAAAGCATTTGAGCTTTGCTTTGTAGGAAGACTGTGTTGCTGCTTGCCTGAGATTACTTCGCTGTTGGTTTTTTTATTCTTCATATCGTTAAAAAGACGATATGTACATGTTTATATTATGAAGTGAGGTTAGTGGGCTTTCGCTGAATGGAGCTCATGTTTAGAGAAAGGATTTCTATTCATTTTTAAGCTTGTTCTACAGTACCTCATGCTTTTGCATGAAGACTTGTTTTCTGAACATGCAGCAAAACAGAATCTATTCTTCTTTTTTTTTCATTTACTGAGGCAGAAGGCATCATTTGCCAGTGAAAACTGTTTGTCATTCAAGCAAAGGGGACTGTGAGTCATTGCTATATAAAGAAATTTGAGCATCCAATCATGGTCCCTTTCAGATGAGCAATTAGGAGACTTTATGCGTAGCTCCAATTACCAATATTTTCTCCTGAATAGAGGAAAGAGAAAAGACAAAGAAAAAGATGAACCTCATTTGAATGCATGAGCCATTTTAATAATAAAAAAAGCAATAATAGAAATGATTTAAAGGAGAAAAAAAGGTAATTTTATTTTTATGTGAGTCCACTTCTGAAAATATGTAAGGTTATAAACGAAAATGCAATTTTCTTGGAAGTTTTTTTTTAACCTCGTGCTTTTGCAGTTAAGTTAAATTTACATTTTTAGAGAAATTTGTCAGCTGATAATGAGCAACATTTCCTAATCTATATAATTAGCCTTCTTATCCTTTTCCTTCGAGTCAATACATATCGAGTGTGCTTCATCTCTATCAGCCATGGAGGTGAAATAATGCTTTGGCTTCTCATGTTCCATGATCCACCGATTAAATGAAGCATACTTGATCTTTATCTGGGCTGAAGGATGATGACTGCACTGGCCTTCGTCCAGGACTTCTAGACTGTGAAATAAGAACAAGTCCATAAAATTTTTCTCAGACATCCAAATGATTTATATTCCCTTTAAATTTGTGGAGGGAATATGAAAGCTTGATTTAAACAAATCTGATGTTAAGCATATTATTAAGAGAAACTAGTGATTGATTAGATAAGAAGAAAACCAGAGAAAATTATACTAGTAGTTCTGAATCATATTTCATGGTAAAAAAAAAATAACATAAAGTTTTGATTTTTTCTTTTTTTTTTTTTTTTTGCTATATTACAATATTTGTGGCACAGATTTGCTTTCAGCCTCCTGGAGTCAATTATCTATAGAGCCACATTTTATTGCAATTATAACATTAAGTGTTTGGGGCTTGTCTTACAATGTTATTACCAATCCGTCTTTGTAAAATACCTCAAGTTAATGATTCGGTGACAGGCATTTGTGAACATCCATTTTCAAGTCTTCTCCTAGATTCTCAGTTAGACTTAGATCTGAACTTTGACATGAAAATGTTTACATTTCAACCATTTCTTAAGTCGCTCCATGTTTAAGGCTTTTCTACTTTAGAGTGAAACTCGTAACACGTTTTCTATATTTATTTTCATCCATCTTCTCTTAAGCTCCTCCACGTCTTCGGTGAAACAAAGCACGCACACCATGACACCCCTATCACCACGCTTCAACATTAGAGTACTGCAAGGTGTTAGTTTTCCTCCTCACATATTTGCACCTGGGCCAAAAAGTTCAACTTTGGCCTCATCTAACTACAGCACCTTCTTTCACTTGTTTGCTATGGTGGTTTTTGATAAACTGCAAGCAGGATGTCTTTTCTTCAGCTTCTTGCTTTCCATATTTTGTGAATTAATGGTGATCCTGTAAAAAACTTCTCCCGCCTTAGCTGTGGATCTCTGCAGCTCCTCCAGAGTTAACATAAGCTTCTTGGCTGATTTTCTGATAATGTTCTCCTTGCTCAGGCTGTCAGTTTAGGTTAAAAAGAGTAAAAGGGGCTGACTATAGATAAGCATGACACATTTTCTCAACTTATGAAATACATTTGTTGAAAACTACTTGTTCTTTTCTGCCCACTTTAAGGTTATATACCACTTTGTGTTGGCCGAGGGGAAAAATACTAAAAGTATACACTGAAATGTGTGATCGTAATGCTAAAACTGGCAAAAGGCTCAAAGGGGAATAAATACTTTTGCAAGACAGTATAATCCTACGATTCTATATAAGATTCAGTGGAATACGTAAATCATATCACAACAAATCTACATCCGTAGTTTTAGTAGAGTGCAATTGATTAAAATATCATCAACTGTGGTTTGTAAGATTCCATTAGTATGAGAGAAGCATCAACAAAAGGCTCTGATCTGAGGAAAAAATACACTTAAGTAAATATAAAAACCAGAATCTCCCAGGCTTTGTTTTTTTTTTCAGTGTTTCAATAACTGCTTGTGAAGTAAAGGACGCTTTTGACACGGCGGAGAACAGAAACCATTTGACATATAGCTCACAATTCAAGACCATGTTCCAGATGTCTCTTTTTAACCTTGGCTTCACAAAAGGACAGTAATATTACAGTCTCACTACAAGCTGATTTATGTGGTGAGAAGTGTCTGTGTCTGAGATACGCAGAAAACTGTGGTTCATGGTCAAATTCCTTTAAAAACAACCTCACTGCTTATTCTCACGCCTGTAATCCAGATAAAAAAATATAACATAAAATGTTGCAGTTTTGCTCTCAGTGAGCATGAGAGTGACTGTGTGAGTTTTGCGTAAAACACTTCAAGGTTTGTTGCAGTCCACACACAAGTACACACCCTCTTGTCTGCCAAACAGAGAACACAGTATGCTACGCATGTTGTGCATTTCTTGCTAACGTCCATCTTCCATCTTTCCAGGAAGTAACTACCTGGATAGTTTAAAAGAGATTGTTATGCAATTTGGACCCAGTGGTTGAGAATCTTTCTGTTGGAGAGGTCTGACGAGCACGTTTAATTCTGTCAGTTTGGAGTGGCGTCGCTGAAAAGTGGCTGCCGGGATGGAGAAAAGAGTTTCTGACTAGATCCCCGAGAGATCGGAGATTAGAATTTTATTGATGCTACTTCTGCAACAGGAAGAAGATTAAGCACATGTGCATTTGCTGTGTGGGTCTCTGCGTTGGACATTGCTGCTCGCATGAATAAAATATGGCCACAGAACATGCTGTTCAACACTCGGGGAACAACAATATCCTTTTAAGAGGGAATTCACTTTTGCAGCATGTGTCCTCGGTGGCCGCACCCCTTCTTCTTCTTCTTCTTCTTCTTTTAAATAGACACAAACAAACACAAGCAGACTTTTATTTTCAAGAGTGAGAGCATGTTACAATGCCATTAAGAGGGAACACAGAGGCTGTGAGGAGGGAGAAGAAAGAGCAAAGCGGAGGGGGTGGAGGGGTAGGGATGGTGTAAAGTCCATCAGATTTGATGGCATGGTGATGTAGATAATGTTTTCTCTTTTTAGCTGCAGCTCTGAGAAAATACGGCAGAACGCAACCACTTTCACCCTCTCTGTTTGGAAAGGGAGCACAATGTGCTGAATTTGTGCATCTAACACGTTCCATTGTGCACAAACACTGTGCCCCCTTTTACCTATCAGAATGATTGCCTCACCATTATGTGATTTAATGGCAAAGCACACATACTCTTAATCCGGCTGCACCACTCTGAAGATGGAGCAGGGTTTACAGTAAAAAATAAAAACAATAAGAAATAAAATAAATTATTATTTTTTTTTTTTTTTCATCTGTTTGCATAAATAGAACAGAAAGACAGCTGAACGCTACGGTAATTTGCCACAGAGAAACATTGGAAAACAAATGTGTTCAGGAAACGTAGATGGGTTTTAAGGTCTGAAAGCCACAGCTGCTTGGCAAGCAGACGCTGGCTCCTTTTGTCTTTTATCTTCTTCTGTAATGTGCACAGGTGCTGCTTAATTCAATTGGAGAACGTTGCTATGGTTTTACATTAATATATTTCCATGTTACCATTACAACTGTTGTCATGGAGATGATAGGACCTATTTGAACTGAAAGCAGTGATGGTTTTAAGGGGGTACTGCTCTCTCTCTTCCTCTCTCTCTCTCCCTCATCTCTTCCTCTCTCTTTTTTTTCCAACCCCCTCCCTCCATTTCATTTCATTGCTCCATGTCGAGTCACATGGTATGCAGCCAGATTTTAAGCTTGACTTCACTGTTCATTCTCCCCCTTTTTCTTTTTTACTGCTTCTAGCTAAGAATTGCATTTCAATCAAACATGGCAACCACAGATCCAGAAACAAAACATTTTAACACTTCTTTGTAAAGCAAAATCTAACTCAGCATTGAGGATTTTCTTTTTCTTTTTTTTTTCGTTAAAAAAGATTTTAACCTCACTGGCTTCCATTACCACCGAATTCATGCTATAACACCTTTCTGAAAAGGAAATGTTAACAGTAAAAGAAGAGAAATGTCTGTAGATGCAAAAAGCCTTTAATTGCAGAAAATTTAACAGCAGAACAAGGGCATTAAAACTAAAGGACAAGAAACATTGACTATTTCCTTTGCAGTTATTAGAAGTGAATTTTAAATTGTGTGGCTTGGGTAAAAATATTTAAATATCCTTCGACAAGCTTCTGACTATTTTTTTTCTGGGATTTTGGCCTATTTCTCTTCCAATGTTGGTGTAACAGAGTCAAGCTCTCACACATCTTTTCAGTTTTGTTCATAAGATTTCTGTGGGATTGAAATCAAGTCTTGACTTTGTTGTCTTTAATAAGCCAGTTTGTAACTAATTTAGCAATATGCTCAGAGTCATGGTTCCTCTCTAAAGACCCATTTATGCCCAAGCTCTAACTTTCTGGCTGATGTTGTGAAATGTTCCTTCAGTATTTCCGCAATAACTCTTAATATTTTGTGAAGCACACCAGTCCCTCGTACTGAAAAACACCCACACAGCCTTATGCTGCTACTCCTGTACTTGCAGTTTGGATTGTGTTCTATGATTTGCGTACTTCCTCTATTTTCCTCTCAATGTGACAATAGATATTACCAAACACTTGCATTTTAGCTTCATCAGAGAGCAGGGGTTGTCTTACAACAATTACTATTTATTCCTGAGTGAAATTGTAATCTATCTGATTTTTTTTTTGTTGCTTTTTGAGTGATTGCCAAGAGGCCTTTCAAGCAAATACAGCTTTTTGTAATATATAATACTAAAAAACTGTTTGTTGTGTTATAGCATTTGTGCTAATAAATATTAAGTAAAAAATATGACTTCCGTAATTTGTGGTTGTTTATACATTACAGCAGGGTTTCTGTAATATCTAATGTTTCAGATAGGGCTGATGAAGGAAAGGACTGATGAAAAGCAGAAAAAATTCCAATGATATGGTGAATTAGACAGCTAACATGCTAACATAGCTAAGTTAAGCATTCCAGTATTTTTCAGGGAAGTGAATGCTACCCATGCTGACATCAATCAATATTTTTTTAGTATGTGAATGAAAGCAGCTGTTTAGGAACTCAGCCATTATAAAAAATACTGTTTATGTGAATAGGACCACAGCAGAAATAAAACAGATGTAAAGTAGGCTGCAAAGGCTGGGCACAGAAACAAATGATACTTTATGACCTACATGTAAAGTTTAAACTATATTTCTTACTAAAAAAATTATTAAATGAATGAGAAGTAATTTATTTTGGAGATGAAGATACAGTTCAAACTGTTTAGATTGCAACTTATAAACATAATTTAACTAATTTTGACCAGGTTGAAATTACTTCAGAATTAGTTACTTCTTAACACAGAACTGGCACAAACAGTGAACATAAATAATCCACTCTAAAACGGATATTAGACCTGGCTCAGCCCCCCAAGTAATAACTCAGGAAACCACAGAACGACCACTAAATAAACAATATAAGCATAAACAGCCATAGCCAGACAATGTTTTAATCCAGACTACTAAGAACGTCTAATCGAGACATGGTTATTTCAATTAAAGTAATTGCCCAATTTCAGAAAATCAATACTGCTCCCCGGTTGCGTAATTGCTTCTTTCAATCAATTTGATGCATTTTCTAGAACAAAAGGCAAGCAGCAGTATTCAATTTACTCAAGCATACCAAATTTGATGGAATTGTTATATTGGCTATTAAAGCATTGGATGTTTTCTTCTTTTCCAGGATGGCAGCGGAATGTCTTCAGAGGTAAATTCAAAGTCACCTTGTTATCTTGGCATTTTGTTTTGATACCACTCTAGCTCATTATATCTCCAAATTCAGTAACAGTACATGCAATATTATATATATATATATATATATATATATATA
>CAEGAE010005271.1:0-13993 GCA_903067095.1 Girardinus metallicus | reverse complement strand
GGCCACCCCTAGCAACGGATGGGCCACCCCTAGCAACGGTTTGGCCACCCCTAGCAACGGATGGGCCACCCCTAGCAACAGGTTGGCCACCCCTAGCAACGGATGGGCCACCCCTAGCAACGGATGGGCCACCCCTAGCAACGGTTTGGCCACCCCTAGCAACGGATGGGCCACCCCTAGCAACGGTTTGGCCACCCCTAGCAACGGGTAGGCCACCCCTAGCAACGGATGGGCCACCCCTAGCAACGGGTACCACCCCTAGCAACGGATGGGCCAGCCCTAGCAACGGATGGGCCACCCCTAGCAACAGGTGCTAGGGCTGGCCCTCCTCGCCAAGCTGAGTTCGGGTCATCTCC
The DNA here is from genome assembly GCA_903067095.1 of Girardinus metallicus. Classification (NCBI taxonomy): domain Eukaryota; kingdom Metazoa; phylum Chordata; class Actinopteri; order Cyprinodontiformes; family Poeciliidae; genus Girardinus; species Girardinus metallicus. The sequence continues at coordinate 13,637 of CAEGAE010005271.1, read as the reverse complement.
CGGCTGTGAGACATTTCAGGTCCTGAACATTTCCATGCTGGTCTCTGGGCTACATGGGAACCAATTTAAAATCACTGAGCGTATTTGAAATGTTGCGGACTGATCCGGAACCGGCTAGCAGGCTAACATGCTGCAGCCGTTAGCCTGAGATGAAGACAGATTAGATCAGTTTCACTCATTCAGGGGGAATCAACATTCTTCAGGTCTGTGAGAGTGATAGTTATGATCTGCTATTTGTTACTTAATTATCCCACAGGTGATACTTTTCAACATGATTCATGATGTCATCTCTCCTTTCTATTCATTATCCAGCCTGTAAAACTGTAGCCACAGATTTATTAACGACACATGAAGAGAAAACTGACTGTTATAAACTGGATGAGATCTGGAAGAATCGACTCATAAATACTCCATAGTTACCCTGAAGGCACCGGCTGTACGCTAACCCCACATAGTACCCTGAAGGTACCCTGCAAGGTTACCCCATTAGTGCCCCAAGGTTAGCATTCTAATACCTCACAGTTTGCTGGTGAGCACTGCAAAGGTACCCTGTATGTGCCCCACTGGTTCCGTCTAGGTACCCTTTAAGTGTCCTGTAAGGAACTGGGGTCTCTTGGAGTGCTGTTACCCCCAAATGTGGGGTTTCTGGGGATGGGGAGTTAAATGCCCCTTAGATTCCTTCTAAAAGCTACACACATACGAGTATCTGCACCATGTAGGCAACTGTACACAACCCGTAGGGTACCCTATCCATACCCCACAACTACTGGGGTATCAGGACCCCAGTAGTTGCCCCATAAGTAGAAGGGTACTTGTAGGGTACTAGTAGGGCACTAGTAGGGCATACCCAGTAGTTACCCCATGATACCCCTGCAGGTTTCTGGATGTATTCAATGAATCTGTAGGTTTTTATTTCTTCAGGATCTTTAAGATTCTAAGATCCTTTAAACTTTTCCATCTCTTTCAGAGCAACCTGTTGCTGATGTTGTTTTCTGTTTCCAGACTCTGAGGCAACTTGACCTTTTCCATCTCCCGCCTCGTTCAGCCTGACTTCCTGCCTGACCCGTTACACACCTGTTGTTCGTTTCTGATTGTGTCCCTGGATCTTTGTTCTGGTCTGATTGATCGCCTGCTGGTTCTGGAGGAATGTTGCTCAGATTGCTCCTGTTGCTCCTCAGGTTGCGGTTCTGCTCAGAGCGGCGGCGTTGTGTGGACTCACCTGCAGGCTGATGGCGGCGCCGCCCTCAGGCAGCGGCGCGGCGCAGAGCAGGAGGTGCAGAGAGGAAAGGCAGCAGCAGAACAGGACGACCCGCATCATGCCGTCCCTCTGGAGCCGGAGCCGAGTCTGGAGCCGCAGGAGCAACGGAGAGGCAGGCAAAGCTCCAGCAGCAGCTCCTCCTGCTCACACACCTTTAACCCTTCAGTCCCCACAGCAGCCACGACGCCAGGAGGCACCAACAGAGCTCAGAGTAGCCGATCAGCTCCCACTAAACTCAATTCATTCATGAATTTATTCTGCTGTTAATTACAGGTTTAATCTGCATTTTGTTGTGATTTGAACCTGGTTTCCATCACGACTCTGAACCAGGAGATAGAAACAAGATGGCAGCAGGAGTGGATGCAGCTGGAGCCTAGTCAAAGTCTGGGCCCCCTGCTGTGCTGTCAGAGAGCGGGGGGAGTGAAGGCAGCAGATCCTGACTGGGTCTCCAGTCTGCAGGTCAAAGGTCGCTGACTCAGTGCCACCCAGGAATTAGACCGAGCCGTCCTGACTCCGGTTGTTTTCCAGCATGAATCCAGATCCAGTCAGACGTTAGCGACACTTTGCTGCTGCAGCTCTCTGATGGAACCAGAGCTCCCAGTAAACCCTGACTGGGACAGAAACATCCCAGATCTGCAGCTCTGAGCGGAAAATCATTATTTATCCGACACCAACAGGAGAACTGAACCACCTGAACCGCAGAATCACGGATCAGGAACTGATCTGGAACTGGAAGGGATTTTATTCCTGAACAACAGTCCAACAGGAGGAAGGAACGTTCTGATTTAGTTCCAGACCAGAGACGGACATGAGATTCAGGAGCTGAAGCACCTGGAGCGGCCACCAGGGGGCAGCACCGACTGGAAGGATTTAAACCTTGTCATTTAAATCCCAACTTTTCCATCATTTTTATCCTGATTTTATTTTACTTTCATTTTTCATAATTATGAGTGTTTTTCTTTTCATTCCTGATTTTATAAACTCGATCATCGTATTTCATTAAATGGTTATAAGGTCGCTGTAACAGTTTAGCAGTCCTCCTCCTCGTCCTGCTAACAGAAATATCCATCCATTTTCTTACACTCTTGTGCTGCTGCCTGTTTCCAGAGACATTTCGAGCCAGAGGCGCCTGGACAAGTCGCCGGTCTGTCGGAGCTCCTGAAACTAATTTATTATGAACACCCAACGCGCAGGTATTATATTCTCTTAGCCACTAGGTGGCGGTCATGCTTGGTCCTACCAGCTGCTCTCCGCCACAGAAGAAGAAGAGTCCGAGGCGGAAGGAGAAGCGGAACTGGTTAGCAGGAAGGCTAATCGCCTTTAGCCGTTTTTATTTTCAGATTTGAAAACTTCACTTTAATTATGGCTCCTTTAGACCTCGACAGATACGTAGAAATAGCGAAACACTGCAAATATTTACCAGAGAACGACTTAAAGGTGAGTTTTGAGTTTCTGTCGAGTTTCTGGAGCGCTGGAAGCTAACGGAGCTAGCGGCTAAGTTTAGGAAGGAAGAGTTTGTTTATTCTGGTGATCTGGGTCAGAGGGACGGAATGTTCTGGTGATCTGGGTCGGAACCGATCAACCATCTGCTTCTTTCTGATAACAACATGTCAGCTGGAAATAAAAAGAACCAGAGGGCGGACAGCTGAGGGGGGAAGCTGGTTCTGGTTCTGGTTCTGGTTCATCACAGAGCCAGAAAAACGCGAACTGACAAACTAAACAATGACAGAACCAGCTGCTTTCACCTCAAGTTTACAAACCTACCTATGAAACGGTCCGGTTCTGTTCGGTTCTCCGGTCCGGACCGGCAGTTTGTCATGTTTGTGTTTCTAGACATCATTTTGTTTCTGGAACATAAAATCTGAGCCATTTTGAAGCAGAACAAGTTTTTCTGTTTCTAACCTGACTTGATAATCTGAAGTGATGAGAGACGATCCGCTGACTCTTGACTGTTCTAGATCTGTAGATCTACGATCCCTGATCCAGACCTACTGCTGTTCCAGATTATAATCCTGCATGTTTTCCTGTTTGTGTTTCAGAGATTATGTGACTATGTTTGTGATCTGCTGCTGGAGGAGTCCAACGTTCAGCCTGTAGCCACTCCGGTCACCGTGTGTGGAGATATTCACGGTCAGGTGAGTGGGTTCGCCAGCGGCCTCCATTAACCGCCACCGGCCTCCATTAACCGCCAGCGGCCTCCATTAACCGCCAGCGGCCTCCATTAACCGCCAGCGGCCTCCGTTAACCGCCACCGGCCTCCATTACCCGCCAGCGGCCTCTCATGTGGTTCCTGTTTCTGTTCCAGTTTTATGACCTGTGCGAGCTGTTCAGGACTGGAGGTCAGGTTCCAGACACAAACTACGTCTTCATGGTGAGACCTGCTGGTAGAGGAGCAGCTAACGCTGCACGTTTCCTGGTTCTGATCCGGTTCTCCTCCCGTCTCTGCAGGGGGACTTTGTGGACCGGGGGTACTACAGTCTGGAGACGTTCACCTACCTGCTGGCTCTGAAGGCCAAGTGGCCCGACCGCATCACGCTGCTGAGAGGAAACCATGAGAGCAGACAGATCACGCAGGTCTACGGGTTCTATGGTACCGACCCGCCACCCTGGACTTCTCCTGACTCCATCTGTGTTCTGGTTCTGATCCAGTTCTTGTCTGTTGCAGATGAATGTCAGACCAAGTATGGCAACGCCAACGCCTGGCGGTACTGCACCAAGGTGTTCGACATGCTGACGGTGGCCGCTGTGAGTCCGTCCTCCGTTTCTCTGGAGGTTCTGCCCACCCGGTCCGGTCCGGTCCGGTCCGGTCCGGTCCGGTCCGGCTGTCACTGGTTCTGATGGGACTGAGACCCGATGTGACACAGTGGAGGTTGATGGTGTTTTAGGAGTTTTGATTCAGGAGTTGAACCCTGAACCCTGGGCTGGCGTTGCCGATAGCAACACAGCTGAACAATGCAGACATTAATGTCACATCTGCTGAATGTTTTACCATCAGTATTGAACAGCAGCGCCCTCTGGTGGCGACAAAGCAAACAGCAGCTGAGCCGCTTCACTCAGATTGACTCGATAATCAGGTTAACTGAGTTAATAATCCAGATTAACAGCTGGATTATCAGGGAACCAATCAGATCATCCATCTTTCTGAAGGTTGGATCTGGAGCAGACCCGTTAAACGTGATTATATTCTTCTGAAATCAGGAGAAAAATGAGAAAAAACAGTTTGATAAATGGAGACAAACAGCAGCAGCTCTGACTGTCTGAGTTTCTCTTTAGTTCTTCATTTCCTGTTTTGACGTGTCACTTCCTGTTTTAATCCCAGCTCAACCTGATGCTTAAAGTTCATGTTTGGCTGATAAAATGAAGGATTTCTATCTGATCTGGTGATGAATTTATGGATTAACTGAGTCAGGAGGTGATTGATCGGTTATTGAACCGGGTCAGAACCGAAGGTGTCGGTCGTTTCGGGTTTTGGTCCGTTAGCCTCCGTCAGGTTTCGTTGTGTGAAGCTGACCTCTGCCTGTCGGGTCCAGTTGATAGATGAGCAGATCCTCTGCGTCCACGGCGGACTGTCGCCCGACATCAAGACTCTGGACCAGATCCGGACCATCGAGCGGAACCAGGAGATTCCCCACAAGGGGGCGTTCTGCGACCTGGTGTGGTCCGACCCGGAGGACGTGGACACCTGGGCCATCAGCCCCCGCGGCGCCGGCTGGCTGTTCGGCTCCAAGGTCACCAACGAGGTACGCCGACCCGACCTGTCGCAGCCGCCCCGCCCCGCCCGCTGCTGACCGTCGTTCCCTCTGTTTCAGTTCGTTCACATCAACAACCTGAAGCTGATCTGCCGCGCTCACCAGCTGGTGCACGAGGGATACAAGTTCATGTTCGACGAGAAGCTGGTGACGGTGTGGTCGGCGCCCAACTACTGCTACCGCTGCGGGAACATCGCCTCCATCATGGTCTTCAAGGACGTCAGCCGGCGGGAGCCCAAGCTGTTCCGCGCCGTGCCGGACTCTGAGCGCGTCATTCCTCCCCGGACAACCACGCCCTACTTCCTGTAGGGGCGGAGCCTGGACGCGCTCTGCTTCAGAGGGGCGCTGACCCCTGGGCTCCCGGGTTGAGGCGGGCGGAGACGCCGGAGGGTGACCCTCATTGGTCTCATGAAGAAGAGAGCCGACGTGACGGAACCAGCCTCTGATGCATTCTGCCTTAAACATTTTAACTTTAATTTATTCATCTTAAAGTATCATGCACCTGTTTCCATTCTCCTCTGTCTGAACTGGGATGAACTGGTTCCTCCTGATGGGTCCCGATTCATCAGCACTGATGCACCGATGGCCAGAACTTCCTGTTTCTGTCTGTAGACGGCCAGAGAAACCCTGGCCTCTGCTGCGTTTACAGACCATAATACGTTGTGTTTCAGTGCCTGATCTCCAGATCAAGTGAAATCCAGTCGCTGATCATCTGTGGCATTATGTCTGTTTCTCTGCCAGCAGCTGAAACCAGCAGCTGTTTACCGTCTTGTCATTTGAATAAAAATCAGTTCACAGTTCTGAGTCCTAGTTGGTTTGACGCTCAAGTTTCCATCTGGCAGAACGTCGTTCGGATTTATGAAAGTTTCAAACGTATCGGTTGGTTTTCTTTAACGATTTGAGAGAACAAAGCAGAACATTTTAGCAGAAAAAGCTAAACTGAATATCTGAGTTTGTGTTTCTGCTGCTGGTTGGATGGAGGACCTGCTGGAGGGCTGGAGACAAGATGGAGAGTCTAGTTGCTATGGTAATTCCCGCCATTTCCAGGGGACAGTGAAGGTTCAGGCGGTTCGGTTACTAGGCAGAAAACTTCAGTACTTCATCGGTGGAGACGCTGAGTGCCGGTTCTGGTCCAGTTTGGTCCAGTAAAATCCCTCCAGACTACGGTGAAAAATATTCTGTCTTTCTTTGTTTCTAAGTTTTTTAAAAAGTAACTTTTTTTCCAGATTTCTTGAAATAAGTTGCAGTAAAACAAAATAAATTTTTTACCCTCATCAAACATGAAGAGTAAAAACTGTGTGAACGTTTAGTTATATTTTCTAGAGCTTAACATTCTGGTTTATTAATAAACATTACTGATGCTGAAAATAAAATGATTTTTACTTTATTGAAGGTTTTCTCACAGATTCCTCTTTATGCTTCAGGTCCGACCCGGTTCTGGTCATTTCGGAACCTCTGTGGTTTTCTGTTGCTTTTCTGACCCAAACCCAGAACCAGTCAGGCATCACAGATTCGGTTCTAGATTATTCTGACCAGGATGAACGAAAACATCATCTGGGTTTTTGGTTTTCTTATAGATTTATGATTCATGACGATTTAAAAGTCTCGTATATTTGTGATGAACTTTGTATGGTTTTATTTAGACAGATGGGTTTATTTCAAGAGTTTTTCTGTTAATTCAGAAGATTCAGTATGGAGAGCCATTGCAGTCAAAATTAAATAAATAAATACAGAGGAAAAATAAATAAATGAGTAAAAAATAAATGAGTAATTGAACCTTTATTCCCATTTATATTTATTCAGTTATACATTTATTTATTCACAGATTTATTTCTGCCTGGCCTTTTTTCATTTCCATATTTTCCATTTTCATTTATCCGTTTCCAATTTTTTATTTTCATTTATCTATTTTTCACTTATCTATTTTTCATTTATCTCTTTTATTTATCTTTCTTTAATTTGTCAATTTATCCCTTTTCCATTTATTCTTTTTTCATGTATTTTCCAATTTCCCCTTTTTATTTATTCTTTTTCAATTTTCCTTTTTTCTTTTATCAGTTTTTCCCCAAAACTGGGAAAAAAGGAAAATAAACAAATGCTAGTGAGGAGGTGCGGCGTCATCAGGCTACAGCTTCTCCATTTGGTTGGTTACTTTGCTTCCAGAAAGATGGCGACCAACACCGGGTCATCTCAGACAGTTGGTGGCTCCTGGACTCAGAGCTTCACCGTCTGGTTTCATAGTTTGGACCAAGCGGCTGCTGAAGTCGGCTTACGATTGAAGGTTCGGGACGCCTCCGTAGCTACCAGCTGTTGTCCAACTACAAGGTCCAGACTTTTCTGTACATCGTAAGGGAACTGCAGTGTCCAGAGGCAGCTCTATAGAGCATCGAAGAATGAGCTGAGAGGATGAGAGCGGCAGCCTGGGCGGTCTGCATCGGAGGCCATCTTCCTACATCCACTAACGGATAAATGAAAAAGGAAAATATGGAAATGAAAAAAGGCCAGGCAGAAATAAATCTGTGAATGAATAAATGTATAAATGAATAAGCATAAATGGGAATAAAGGTGCCAATTACTCATTTATTTATTTATTGAATCCATTCATACATTTTTTACTTGTTTATTTATTTTTCCTATACTTTTAATGATTGAATTTTGGCAGAAACGGCTCTCCATAACTCAGAGCCTCCAGCTCATGAAAACCTAAAAATGAATCATTTTATGAAAAGGTTTTGATCAGATATATAATTATATGTTTTTACAAAGCAATTCAAAATGGAATAAATGACCTCAAAACAACATTTAAAAGCACATTTCTTTTAAAATAGCACTAAAGTTTTATATTAAATCACGTTTTTTTTAATATAAGCTCATCTGTGTAATTATTAAAATCTGATGTTTGATTATTTCGTGCATATTTGATGTAATTGTTGAAATGATGAGAATATTTTTGTGTTTTGTCACTGAGGCTCCAGGGAGAACCCAAATACATAAAGTCCAGTCAGGCGGAACCAGAACCATCCAAACGACCAGAACCAAACCAATGGGTCCAAAAGAACATGCGTAATGAACTGAATTACTAAAATTAATACCGCTTTCCGATGACATTCCAGTTTTGATGTTTTTATTGAAGCTGCGTTTTAAGATCTGCTGGTTCCTTCAGGTTCGGCGTCAATGAGAACCTTTGTGTGTGAGGCTCTTATTGTGGAGGGTTTGACCCGGAAGCAGCTAGCAGCGGAGCCGCAGAGCAGCGGCCGTCCTCCGGATTCCTCCCCCGCTCCCAGAGCCTCTCTCTCGGCGCTGACACTCAGCTCCGGCGGCTCCAGGCGGTCCGGCCGGGATCTGCGACCCAGTGGGATGTTAGTGAGTCCGGGCTTCTCACACGGCGCTGCTCGGGGCTTTTCTGCTCGCGTCCGAGACAAGGAGCATCTCCGCGGTTCTTCACCACCATCCTCATCCTCATCTTCGGCTGCAGAGGTGAGAGGGAACCGCTCGGTGTTGCTCGGCTCCAGATGTTCTGACTGCCGGAACATCTGGACCTCAGCCTGCAGCTCCTGATGCCGCCGAACCTCCGATCCGGACGGGAACAGTCCGGTTCTCCCGCAGCGGAGCAACTTTCACTCCACAAAATGAGGAAATTATTTAAAAATCATCTTCAAAGCTCAGCGTGTGAGAATTTTCATACAGACGATGCCATGAGATGATGACCTTTGACCCCGCAGTAAATACACAAGGCAAAGAAATCTTCCTCCATTTGTCAAGTTTTCACCCTCCTGAAATGATCATCTAAATCATTTTCTCTTTTGCCATTTTGACCAAATGTTTTGCGCCATTAATTCAGCATCAAAAGTCAAAACGAGGCAACAATTCAAGCAGCAGCTTAAAGTTTGATCGGTTTAAAGAATCAATGATCGATATCATCACCGCTGTTCTGCCGATGATCGATTATTACCGACAGTTTGTATGTTTGCTGACAGTTCCGCCTTCAGCCGAACATCCCATAATGCAGTGCAGCATCACCACCGTGTGACCAAACACTGATTGATTATTGATCGGACTGTCAGCAGAAGTGACCGGTGGTGACGTCACGGTGACGTATGGAGCCTCCCAGTCCAGGCTGGTTTTCATTAAGGAAAGATTAAAACGCTCATTTTCAGAGTTTTGTAATGAGATGAGAGGTTTTCTAAATATTGATCCGCATTTTACTGGATCTGTGTTTAGATTGATTTAGACATCTGGAGGTTCGTTTCTTTATGTCGGATTTAATGAATTCAGAGTTCAGTGACCTGCAGGGCAGCTGCATCTGTAGCTGTCTGTGTCGCAGTGCATCGTCAGAAGCCTCTGACTGTGGTGGATAAACTGGAAGCTGCTCTAGAATCATGTATAGAACCAGACTGTGTAGATGCTGCAGATCGTTTTAGTCAATTTGTTAAAAAAAAATTAAGTCTTTTTTATATAATATAATAAATAATAAATAATTGAATTCCACTTTGAATAAGAAAATCAACATGTATTGATAACAGGATTCATTTGTTTGATGGTTTATAGTAACAGGTTCATCTGCAGCTGGATTCCTTCTACATTCAGTGTAGAGATGATCTGATGATTTATGGATTAACTGATTAATAACTGATTAATAACTGATTAATAACTGATTAATAAGAGATTCATCTTAAAACTGGATGGAAGGATTTTATCTTCAATGCTAAATGTTTATATTATTTGTACATTTTTGGCTCATTTATTCATCTGAGAATGTTATTGTTTCATAAATTTGAGTTTTTTAGAAATTTTATACTATAAAGTAACTGATTAACAATTAATCAGTTACTAAATTAGTTGATGATTATTTTAATATTAGATTAGATTAATAGTTTCAGCCCAACATGCTAAACCCTGTATCATCGCTGTCTCAGCATATAATGTCACATCTGATGCTAACACGCTAGCATTAGCATAGCTATACTAGCATGTATAGCTGTGCTAGCTCAAGGTCAACTATAGGTCAGTTACAGGTCAGCTATAGGTCAGCTATAGGTCAAGTATAGGTCAGCTGTAGGTCAGCTATAGGTTAACTATAGGTCAGCTATAGGTCAAGTATAGGTCAGCTATAGGTCAAGTATAGGTCAGCTATAGGTCAAGTGTAGGTCAGCTGTAGGTCAACTATAGGTCAAGTATAAGTCAAGTATAGGTCAGCTATAGGTCAAGTTTAGGTCAAGTATAGGTCATCTATAGGTCATCTATAGGTCAAGTATAGGTCATCTATAGGTCAAGTTTAGGTCAAGTTTAGGTCATCTATAGGTCATCTATAGGTCAGCTATAGGTCAGCTATAGGTCATCTATAGGTCAGCTATAGGTCAGCTATAGGTCATCTATAGGTCAAGTTTAGGTCAAGTTTAGGTCATCTATAGGTCATCTATAGGTCAGCTATAGGTCAGCTATAGGTCAGCTATAGGTCAGCTATAGGTCAGCTATAGGTCATCTATAGGTCAGCTATAGGTCAGCTATAGGTCAGCTATAGGTCAGCTATAGGTCAGCTATAGGTCATCTATAGGTCAGCTATAGGTCAGCTATAGGTCAGCTATAGGTCAGCTATAGGTCAGCTATAGGTCATCTATAGGTCAAGTATAGGTCAAGTATAGAACTGGCAGTCCCAGCTGTAGAGGTTGATGTACTGCCAAGATGGCGCCGTCCGTCTTCCTGCTTCTGCTCTGACAGGCGCTGGAGGTTCATCCAATATTCAGATTCGTCACATTTTCTGTTTTTAAATAATTAGTTTTTGGAAAATCATATTTTTCCTGCGGTGGATTCCTCGGTTCCCATGGTTCAGACGGACGCTGCAGCCGCCATCTTGTTTTCCAGCTTGAGTGGAATAAAAACTGGAAAAAAAAACTAAAATCGATTATATTTGGATTTTAACCCGCAAAAATAAATCTTAGCTTTAATTTTAGGCTGAGTTTGGGTTATTTATTACATTAAATATTTCATATAATACAAACTGGAGAAAAATTATTAAAATAACTTTAATTTAGATTTATTTTCAAACATGGGCCCAGTGGGACCAGAGCGTTCCTCCCACTGGGCCCACTGGGCCCAGAGCGTTCCTCCCACTGGGCCCAGTGGGACCACAGCGTTCCTCCCACTGGGCCCACTGGGCCCAGAGCGTTCCTCCCACTGGGCCCACTGGGCCCAGAGCGTTCCTCCCACTGGGCCCAGTGGGACCAGAGCGTTCCTCCCAGTGGGCCCAGTGGGACCAGAACGTTCCTCCCAGTGGGCCCAGTGGGACCAGAACGTTCCTCCCACTGGGCCCAGTGGGACCACAGCGTTCCTCCCACTGGGCCCACTGGGCCCAGAGCGTTCCTCCCACTGGGCCCAGTGGGCCCAGAGCGTTCCTCCCACTGGGCCCAGTGGGACCAGAGCGTTCCTCCCAGTGGGCCCAGTGGGACCAGATCGTTCCTCCCAGTGTTTCACTGATTATTTGTTCTAAATGTTCTGGTTTGACCAAAGTCAGAAACTAAAACACTTCCAGATGGATCTATGACTGACTGCAGGTTCTGGGTCCGGTTGTGGTTCTGGTTCTGGTTCGGTACCGGTTGTGGTCCTGGTTCCGGTTCTGGATCTGGTTCCGGTCCTGGTTCTGGTCCCGGTCCTGGTTCCGGTCCCGGTCCCGGTTCCGGTCCACTGCAGCTGACCCGGTCTCTTTAGAGCCACATCAGAACAGTTTCCAGGTTCTGGTCCAGTCAGTCGCCCCGGCAGCAGCAGAGCGTCATGGCCGCCGCCCGCCCGGCCTGATTGGAGGGAATCTGGGTCGGCCTAAAAGCGGTGGCCTCGTGATTTAACTAGGACACCTGGAGACGCCCGGCGGCCGTCTGACCTGCTTAAGTTATCAGATCAGGTTGTTGGAGTTTCTGTCGGCTCCGTTTTCCTGGTTTATTTTCATGCTGGGATCAACGAAGTGACCTTAAAGTTTTATTAAATATGAGAAAACATCTGAAAAGAATAAAACTATTAAAATATTTAGAACATGACTTGTGAAAGATTGAAGTAAGAAAAGGTCAAATATGAATAATAAAAAGCAGGTGATGGATATCCAGCAGGATGTTTGTTCTCACATAATCAGATAACAAATGAATTAATATTCAGGATAAATTAACCTCCAGTTGAAACATCAACATGTTGAGGATCAGATTTTCGGTTCGGTTTGGTAAATAAAGTCGGGATGTGAAACTTCTTTGTTTCATTTATTCCAGTTTATAATATTTCTGGTTCCTGTTGGTTCCCAGCTGTGAAACGTCATGACTGGAGCCGAGACGGAGGACGACATTCCTCTAGGAGAGCGGAAAACCGTCACCGACTTCTGCTACCTGCTGGACAAGTCCAAGCAGCTGTTCAATGGGCTCAGGTACGTCCAGCATCCCCACTGCTGATTGGCTGATTGGAATCCTGGGCCGGTTCTGGGAAACCTCCTGAAGCCATCAGGCAGCTTTGGTTTCATGATCCCAGTAAAAATCCTGAAGCTTCTGACTCTGGTGTGTGAATAAATTAGTGGTCAGGCTGGAGGCTCTGCGCCCAAATCACAGCTGATGTCACAGCTCAGAAACACGGAGCGCCGCGCCGACTCACACAGAGCTGCTTCACTTCACGTTTCATCTTTCACTGACAATAAGAGTGAAAACATTATGACCAATAATCCAAAAGACGATGTTTTAGTTAAAGTCATTTTAATAAATAATGTGATCAAATATGTAACCATTGTTTGATATGAAGGTTTTTTAGCCCCAGAATAATTCAGCAGAATTATAAATTATTCCATCACAGAGACACAAACTGAAATGCTGAAAAGAAGAAATACATGAAAACGAATTCAGAAGAAGATAAAGTCTGAGCCATAAACCAGATTCATAATTAGTCTTTATCCACCTGGAAAGTGAAAACTAAAATCTGGTAACATTTTTATTGCTGAAGGTGAACTGTTGTGCTAATGAGGATTAGCAGGTCAAAGGTCAGGACACTGAAAGCCTCTAGAAACAAGATGGCGGCAGGACGGAGGTTAGCAAAGCTGCTTCTGGACGGAGGACGAGACAAAGTCCTCTGGACACCAAGGTGTCCACCATGGAGACGTGGCAAGTCCCTCTGGGTCTGGGCCAAACTGGGTCACCAACAGAACCACCAACCCACACACAGGGGAAACAATGGCCTAGTTAAAGTCCAGACCTCAACCTCCAGGGAGCTGAGCAGAAACGTCAATGAGCCGCAGCGGAAAGTGGAGTAGGATCCCTCCAGAGTGGAGAGACGATCTGAATCCCGGCAGCGTGACGTCGTGGCCTCCGATTTCCTTCAGGCTCAGAGGGAACAACGGCTGCGAGGCCAGAACCGACTGAGGACTGCAGCGTTCCCTACGCCGTTGTTCCCTACGCCGTTGTTCCCTACGCCGCTGTTCCCTACGCTGTTGTTCCCTACGCTGTTGTTCCCTACGCCGTTGTTCACTACGCCGTTGTTCACTACGCCGTTGTTCACTACGCCGTTGTTCCCTACGCCGTTGTTCCCTACGCTGTTGTTCCCTACGCCGTTGTTCCCTACGCCGCTGTTCCCTACGCTGTTGTTCCCTACGCTGTTGTTCCCTACGCCGT
>CAEGAE010005265.1:0-14466 GCA_903067095.1 Girardinus metallicus | reverse complement strand
GTATTTGGTCAATAACAAAAGTTCATATCAATACTTTGTAATATATCCTTTGTTGGCAATGACAGAGGTCAAGGTTGATGCACACCGTAGCTGGAATGTTGGCCCATCCCTCCAAGCAGATCTCCTCTAAAGCAGTGATGTTGCCGGATGCTCTCTAGCAAACTTCAGACGGGCCCAGATATGTACTGGTTTAAGCAGGGGGACACGTCTGGCACTGCAGGATCTGAGTCCCTGGCGGCGTAGTGTGTTACTGACGGTAGCCTTTGTAACTTTGATCCCAGCTTTCTGCAGGTCATTCACTAGGTCCCCCGTGTGGTTCCGGGATTTTTGCTCACCATTCTTGTGATCATTCTGACCCCACGGGCTGAGACCTTGCATGGAGCCCCTGATCAAGGGAGATTAGCAGTGTTCTTGTAGGTCTTCCATTCTCCGATTATCGCTCCCACAATAGATTTCTTCACACCGAGCTGCTTGCCTATAGCGGATTCAGTCTTCCCAGCCTGGTGCATCTCTACAGTTCTGTTTGTGGTGTCCTTCGACAGCTCTTTGGTCTTCATTATAGTGGAACTTGGAGTGTGACTGTTTGAGGTTGTGGGCAGGTGTCTTTTATACTGTTAACCAGTTCAAACAGGTGCCATTGATTCTGGTAATGAGTGGAGGACGGAGGTACCTCTTAAGGAAAAGTTACAGGTCTGTGACAGCCAGAAATTTTGCTGGTTTGTTGGTGACCAAATACTTATTTTCCACCCTTATTTTCAAATGAATTCTTTAAAAATCACACAATGTGATTTTCAAAAAAAAAATTCTCCTTTTGTCTCTCATAGTTGATGTCTACTTATGATGTCGATTACAGGCCTCTCTCATCTTTTTAAGTGGGAGAACTTGCACAATTGGTGACTGACTATATACTTTTTCCCCATTGTATGTCTATACAAAGCAAGGGAGAGAGAGAGGGAAAGGTGCTTCTGTAGTGAGGAGTCAAGTTAGAAAAAGCCATTCATGAGTTGCATTACTTCGTTCATTTTTACTATATGCTTTTTCATATTTCCCCCATTATTTTTGAAATTGTCTATTGTCATCTACATGAACAGTGCTTTGACCATTACAAACTACTAACAAAATAATTGCATTAGATATATTTCAAATAAAAATGTGTTTTGAAAGGCAATGGGTTTCTAGAATCTATTCCACCACTCTCTCATTCTACGCATGTGGGCATGATGTTTATCAACGAAAAAAAAAAAAAAAAACATGGACAGTTTGCATGCCTTTGAAAGACGTACTCTTATCGATTTTGTTCCGATTAAACGTTACTGCCATGTCCTCAGAATGAGATTCACGTAGCTGCAAGAGCCTGATTGGACTAGAGGATCAATAAGGTGGCAGAGAAATGGAGAGACAGGAGATGGGAGTGTGCATAAGAGACAGAGGGAGAGAGTGTGAGGTATATTTGCTGTTCTTCATTACACTTATAAAAGAAAAGAAATGAGAAGTGGCAGCGAGGGAGTGGTAATATTTTGTTGCAGCTACGGCCCAGCTCAGCCCTCAAGTATTTTGCATTATGCCCTTTTCAATTTCGGCTATAATGCTACAGAAATAAAACATAATGTGTTGACCTCATATGTTTCAACACAACCTTTCAGCTGTAAGACAACAATTTGTATAACATAGGACAAATGGATACGATAACTCCCTTATGTTATGTGAATTCATACTTCACATGTTTACATATTTTAGGAAGATCTGGAAATAAAGTGGGCCAGTGTCAGAAGATTCCAAACGTGAGTTTTACTGCAGGGGAGAGACAACCCATCAGAGGACCCATCTGCTAAAGGAAGCTGGGTATAATTAACAAGGCTTTAGGTTTTAATTAATCTATTTCAATCAGATGAGAAATTCTACCTTTCGTTATGGGATTATTTCATCCAAGGTCACATTTTGTCATTATATTTATTCAGCCTACTTGAAAACGTTAATTCTGTAGTCTTACTTCCTTATTCTTATGACACCTTTTTGATGAACCTCGCAAAGTACCCCTTTTTTGCAAAGGGGTAAATTTTATGTACTTTTTGGGATTGTACTGTACATGGTATCCCAGCACTGAGTCGTGCAGGTCTTCTCTTGGGATTGAATTATCAACAATGACCTTTCCATTAGCTGTAACTAGTTTTCTTGTTTGTTTTGTACTCACCTCACGATACTGTCACCCCATTGTGTTACCATAGGGATGGTGGGTTGGGCTCCATTCCCTCCCCGCATCAACATGTATCGTTTGGAAACTATTCAGTTTTGGCCTCATCTGATAGCATCAGTTCAAATCACTTATGCAACATAAAGAAATGTGGAAAAAGTTCAAGGGTGTGAATACATTTGGGAATTATTGTATTTCTTTTTATTCAAATAAACAATCGTGATCTGCATCTGGCACAACAGTCCTGAGAAGAGAATAGGAATAATAGTTTCTACTTTCCACATCACTCCAATCACAAACATGCCTATAAGGGAATGCATCAACCCTGCAGTGCCCTCCAATGGTGGGTCTATGTCCAGGGAGGAAGTAGCAGCACCTGGTGATAATCCCCGTAGCCAAACTCCACCAGCTGAGCCCTGAAAACAAGCACCATCTGACCATCTGATGATAATAATAATATCTCTGTCACACTGCCAGCTCCATGTGGCAGGAGTATCAGAGAAAGGCTATTACTCTGCTTTGCCAGAGTTCCCTTATCATCTCTCCCCTGTTCGAGGGGCTGATGTCGCATTTTGTGAAAAAAAAAAAAAAAAAAAAGATTTCTCAGTGGATGCATAGGTGAAGAAAAAACACAACGCAGAATACACAGATGTGGGGAAAAAAAGCTGGACTTCTAACAAGTTTGGAGTTCATGTACATTTTTATAGAAAATACATAATGAATGAAGTATCTACTGTCATGTAAATAAGATATAGATGAAGATATGATGTTTTACTTCATGAAAACAACATGTCTAAGGTTGAGATGCTGCAGATTTTGGAACAATGCTGTTGTCGCTGCATGCCCTGTCATTATTGACTAAAAAATTAATTCAGGGAGAAAATGACTCAACTCAAGCAGTTCTCTGATTAGATGCTTCAGACTGCTTCAGTTGTGCAGATTATTACCCTCAAATCTCTCTTAGACACTTGCTAGAGGTTATTGCTGCAAAGTTGCCTCAAGTCTGAGGGCAAAATGGGTGCATACCATAAATGTCCTTTTAGGGTATCCAGACCTGGATAGATCTTCCACAAGTGCAGTGTCAACATACACAACAAGCACATCTGACTCATTTTAACCCAAAGCTATTCTGTTTTTTGGAAAAGTGGGTCAGATATTGTGACTCCTTGTAATCTTGGTAAATTCCCAATCAAAAGAATCAACAGATGTTTATTGATTCTTTAGCGATCTCAACTTTAACCGATTGGTGAACCTATTTAAAGTTATTGTGGTACAGTAGACAATTAAGTGCATGGTGCAAAGCTCGGCATGTTTAAGCACGGATCTATTTATATACTATTTCTGAAAACAATCCCATGAGTACATTTGAATGCCAGATAAAAGTTAGTTCCATGCCTCTGAGGCACCGACAACTCCATACTCCTAAACAAATTATGAAAAGTAAGTTTTAGCCAACTCATGGTTGTTTTCATGCATTAGGGTTAAATCTAAGGCCATTGCGTGGTGTCAGCAAGTCTGCAATATTCTTAGAAAACGGCTAATCTAAAAGTGTAATGCATTATACAGCACACATTGCAGCTTTTTATGTTGCCTCCAATAGCGTTTGTCCCATTACTGTAAAAACCAAGCACTGCTCTTAAAATGAGGGAGGGAAGAAAAACCACCCCCTAAAAAGGCACAAGATGCAGTTTCTCTACAAAATATTGGTCGTGAGCTTTCATTTACTCCTCCTTCACTAGGAACACCCTCTCTGCTCTGCCCGTAACAACTGGAACAGAACAAAACCTCGCTCCTGTGAAGGAGAGCCAATGGCTTTCTTTAGAGTTCAAGCAAAAACGGAGCTATCTATCTATACGTCTGTCTGTCTGTCTGTCTTCAGGCTTTCCTGTTAACTTGTCAATTTCCTATATTACTTACGTATCTTGGTGCCAAGGACGCACATTCCACTACAGTGATCAATACCTGCCTTCTCTATCCTATCTGAGACCATACTTCACCATGCTTCACCTCCACACCAATCACCCCTGATTGGAGCAGTTTCAGCAGTGTTGGCAGTGACTGTGTAGTGTCCTTGGGGAGGCAGGTAGTGGTGGGCAATGAGGGCCGAAGTAATTGATGATTTCCCCTTTTTTTTTTAATTTTTTTTTTTTTTTACTTTTAATAGAGTTTTCAACTTGATGCTGCTATAGCAAAATGATGACAAAGCGGTAGACTGCACATAAACACTGCTTTATCTCACATACATGCACCTTAGACATTGTGAAAAAAAATACAATTAAATCCTATTATCTTAAGCTAACCCGATTTCAGTAAACTGTACTGCTGGGTAAATATAAAGAGCATTAGTATTGCTGCGTCTAGTATCATATTGTGATGAGGTATCACAGGTCTGGAGTGAGCACGGTCTGAGTTGTTCTTTCTCACTGGACACTGATTGCCAACCATAAGGTATTGTGTTTGTCAGAGCCAAACTATAGCTAGGCGAAGAGACGCCCCTGGGAATATCTTAGTCACCCAAGCTGGATATGTGTGCGCACACGTGAGTGGTTGCGAGGAACTGACAGGGCTGTCATTTTAGGCCAATGGTGTTGAACTCACTGTGTCAGCTCCTTCAGGCAGCTATTGGTCCTCCTATCATTTTACTCTCCCCTACTTACCCTCAGTGTGGTGAACTGGTCAGGTTCTTGTCACCACTCTCTCCTGATGTGTGTGCATAAAGAAATTGGGCAGTGGAAGGTGTTGTTGCAATTGTCCCTGCGTAGCTGTGCCTGATTGAAATTTGGAGGTAGGCGGGCTTTTGTAAAATTTATTCAAGTGCAATTCGAGCTTCTTTTGTGTATTACGGAGCGCTGGCACTTCACTTTTGTATTCCTGCATCATTAGGTCTCTCCCCAAGGTTGGGCCTAAAGCTGAACCCCACAGGATATAGATTGAGAGCAGAGGCAAGAGAGTGGGGAAAGGATAGGAGTAAGAAGTAGAACACAAAACAGTTCAATAAGTTAAAACGCAAATGGATTGAGTAAAATAACAAATTAAATGAAGGGAACAATGAGAGAATTCTACCAAGAGAATCTTTTGAGAAGAAACATAATATACTCTTTATGAGCACCAGCTGTTCACATAGCATTGTACTGAAAATGCAGTGAAGCTGTATAGAAAATAGTGAGAAAGCATTGAGAAAAGATAATTAGAGAAATATAATTAGATAATTTTACAAATATAAATAGATATGGTTTAAATGTTAATGGATCACCTTAATTGAACACAGTTCATTTTTTACACCACTTCACTCAAAGGTTAATATATTTTGTTTTATGGTATATGTTTTACATAGTAATTGCTTTGATGCACAGAGTGTCACCATTTTTAAATCTCATACCCATAGACTTCAATATACATGCAAGTATTTTTAATTTTGGATATCTTTAATTATTTTGCAAGTCTGCATTTGACCCTCCCCCCCCTCTGATTAGGTTGCTTGGAAATATACAGACTTCTCATAATATGTCGGTAGGAACCCCAATAGAAAAATAAGACATTAATTAGGATGACAGAAAGATGATTAAAAAAAAGCCAATAAAAGATGAAATGTGGAAGAGATCAAGTTGGGAAAATCTGGTGTGACGTTTTCATTTTACTGAGATTTTTAATTAATTTTTGTTTTTTTTTCAAATTGCTGATTGTCATGTAATTTTGTGATTTTTTTTTTTTTTACTTCAACTATTCAAATGAGGAAAGACAAAAGAACAACTAATTCAAAAAGAGGCAGATGTGTGTTGATCTTCATAAGATATGAGTCTCTAAAGTTGCTTGCATATCCAGTCAGAGCAATAATTTAAAGCGCTGAAATAATTGAAACTGGTAAATGAGGCTGGATGGGGAGCAAATCTCAGCAAAGAAATGTAAGCATCTGGAAAAGTATTGCAATTTACTTTCCTGAAAAATCAAACACCACTCCTAAGACTCTGTCACTAACTCTGCAATGGATGCTGTGGTTCACTTGTGAATAGCATCACCAATTACATAGCGACAACACAGAGCTAACAGCAATTCTAAGCCTCAAAGGACTCAATTACCGCTGTTGGCTTGCTTGGACGGAGGGGAAAAATAGACAGAAAAAGACAACTAATGTCAGATTCCTAAAATGATGGTTTCCCATTTGTTTTCCCTTATGCTACATGGGTCTTCCCAGACAATTTGCACTGTGTGTGATTTCAGACAGTAACAGTTTGAGCGTTTTCTAAGAGCATGTTTCTTTGTTTGAAAAAACGAAAAGCTTGTGGTTTTATTGCTTGTTGTTTTGACTTCCGTTTGTACTGTGACTGAAAGTGCAAGCAAATGAAGCGACTCTGTGAACATGTCCTTGCACACGGCAGGTTCAAGTGCAGTAAGTCTAACTGTTCAATTAGTGTTTAATATGTCAGGCTCTTTCTTCCAGCCTCCTGAGAAGGACTATATGATATACTGGCTTATTCTTCTCTGCGACAGCATAAACAGGCTTGGAGTGAGAAAGGGCGGAAATTATTTCCTGACACTCAAGTCAATTTCTGGCATGCATTTGTTTGACAAAGGATGATGGGAAATGTAGTGGAGCAGGTAAAATGGAAAGAAGTTATTACTGACATAATGATGCTGGGCTTTTATGTCGGTGTATTGTGCTCTGTAATTACTATGGCGGGTTTTACAATAAAGGGGAGCAGCACCAAAGGTCGTTTTAGTATTAAACCAGATCAAAAATTATCGCCTTGGGGGGGGTGAAAGATGGAAGGAATGAAAATGAGCTGAGAAGAAGAGAAGTGAGTGCAATAATGAAGGAACTAGATTGAAAAGGTCATCAAGGAATGTCAAATATGGCATTAGAGAGCTATAGTAATTCTGTACATATGAAACATGCAAAGTGAAATGAGATGTTATATCATTTATCCTTCCATATGCA
Source organism: Girardinus metallicus (assembly GCA_903067095.1). Classification (NCBI taxonomy): domain Eukaryota; kingdom Metazoa; phylum Chordata; class Actinopteri; order Cyprinodontiformes; family Poeciliidae; genus Girardinus; species Girardinus metallicus. Next base: position 7,339 of record CAEGAE010005265.1, on the reverse strand, counting down.
ACATTGAATTCCATTCAGTTTGTTTGCAGTGTACCAGTTCACAACAAAACTCCCCTCAAGGCACTTTACAAGACAAATAGGTCTAATTTATATCCAAAACATAATCCATTTCATGATTGCACTGATAGAAGGAAATAAAAATAGCTTATGATCTTCTTTTACTGAATTTATCCAACTAGTGATGCAAAATAACATTGTTGGTCATTTTGTTCTTGGAACCAGCCTCACACACTGACTTTACTACAACTACTGAAGCTGTTTCTTTGATCCTTGCCTTGGTACACCAGAAAAAGTGTGATTTATTCTGTTTTTGCTTATTTTTGTCACACTTGAGTGTTTTTATCTCATCGGAGTAATTACAAAATTTGAGTAAGAGCAAGAAGCAGTTTTCAAATGATTTCATTTAGGAAGGGGAACTAATTCTCCAAACTAACCTGGCCGTATGCATAAAAAAGAAATTGCATATCAAGCATCTGAGATGTGAGATGGCTGGAAATGAGTCTTTTACATTGCTATAAAAGCCTTATTTTCTTTACAGAATTGTTTTTAATTCAGTCACACTGGAGGGTTTTTAAGCATTTATAACGAGTTGACGTCATAAATGCTTACGTAATTTATAGAGATAGATTCACTGATGTACTTTGGATCATTGCCTTGTTGGGTAAGCCCGGTGCACCAGAGCTTAAGGTCAGCTTTTGATTCTGGACATCCTCCTCTCTCTTTCAGAAGCGCTTTATTTTTTGCCTTGGAAGTCTTCTATAAAATGAGAACTGTAGCAACACTTGAGGTACAGAGGAATCGTCTTCATTAGCAAAGCAATGGTTTTGAACTTGTGTGTTTCATCGGAGCTGGTTACTGAAGTTGCTGTTTCAGTACCTGCAGTCAAGGGTGACGAGAAGAACTCTCCCAGGGATGGCTTTTTTTTCCCCCAGCATTTTTCCTTGTATAAGGTATCATGAACACCTTAACTGAGGCAAGTGAGATCTGAGGCACTTTAGATATTGTTCTGGGTTATTTTGTGACATCATGGATCAACCATCAGATAAAGAATCACCTTAGATTAACATGACCAATGTGCAATAATGCTATTCCAGACTACTATTGCAACCTCTAACTTAATCAGATAAACTTTTGGTCTGAGATCCATGAACTTGGCTTTTAAATACGAGGAAACCTTAGATTTTGGTAACCAGCTGCACCGAAATATTAAATGAACTAGAAATACACCAATAAAAAATGGGCAGAATCACAACACCATCTTAATGAGTTTAATTTATCTCAATAAGACCCAAAAACCTTAATTGTGTGTCTTTGACGTGACTCAAATTAACCAGTAAAGTGGTTTTATAGCTTTAAAGGGATGGCGGTTTCCATGTTTTATTTCTCTTTCGTACAGACAAGAGAGACAAATTCTATTAATAAATATAGTTTCCATAGCAACAGAGCATGTTTGAATCTTTATTACAGCAGCTCATAATTTTACAAAGTATCTAATACCAAAAACGTCATACAGTAATAACAAAGTCACTGGAAAGTTTACAAATCTTTTTGTGGTGCTAGATAAGTGCAAATTGTTTTTCGCCCATCTTCATAATTCTGCTCCTACTGTAGACACAAAGGCGGGTCTGCTACGGCAAATTGCTCATCTCCCACACGAGGCATTATGCCTACATTTAGTTGAAAAGTCTGCTTATATTTATATAATTTTATGTAAATTACAGCCAGGGCATCTTCATTCCATGCTTTTTAGCCCTGAATGAATTAGTTAAAGAAATGCAACACTTCACTGTCTTTGACAATCCACTGCATTACCTGTTGTTCTAGAAAACCCGTGAATCAGATGTTGTTTTTAAAGTTTTGAGGAAATGTCTAGTCAACACCATAATAATATGAACAATATGAAAGTAAATCTGTCTTTATTTTTCTCTGCTTTTATTTACTTTACAGCATCTGATGTGTTTGTGGCTTAATGGCCTGCAACCTAAAGCAAAAAGCTGTGCAAACTGCTTCCATCCACTAGACTGCATGAGCAAGTTTGTTTCTGCATGCAATGAGAGCAGCCTGCTATGTGATCTAGAGTAGAAATAAAGCAAATAGAACATATAACACAGTTGCCAAAAATGGAAGAATCCGCTGCTTTGTGAATTCCCCCTACAGCGTTACAAGTACGATGTGATTGTTATTGGGAAAGTAAATATGACAAAGAAAGTTGCAATAGCTCCTAAATTTAATAACAAGGTGTGAAGTGATTACGTCAGCACTGCATTGTAGAAAAACTTTTAATCATTGGCCTCAGTTCTGAAATACTTATCAGCAAACCAAAGAAACCAAAGTCAGGGTCCCATAGGAACTTTTAACAGTTCACGTATTTGTATGGAACATGTCTTGTACAGTCCTGTCAGCTCACTTCACACATCTACGGACAAATACGCTGTTGTTTGATGCCTATACATATGCAGAATGTTGATGTGTGGAACTATGTGCGTAGTGCATTTTTCTGTACCAACTTTAAAAAGTGGCACCAAAACCATACAAACAGGACTCCCAGCTATCACCAAGCTCTTCTCTTCAGAAAGAAGGAGAAAGAAAGGTGCATATCTCACTTGTACTTAATTGAATTATTCACCTGAAATAATGTAAAGCGTAATATAGTCAATAAGCTCACATCTAAAATGGCACCTGTAGCAACCCAACCAGCCCGAAATCTCTACATCCTATAAGATCCAAGTTAGAAGACTCCCCCTTAATTATGGGGTATTTTCCCAACAGCTGCACAAGCTGCATTCAAGTACAGCTGTACATATTTTAACACTATGTTGTTAAAATATGTAAACAGCTCCAGAGTGATTTAAAGATAAGATAATAGCCTTGTTTAACATTGACTATTTTCAGCTTACTATGTTGTTGTATGATTTATTCCTAAAGCCAGCCAATGGCTAAAGCTGCTTATGCTACTTTATTAAATCCAATCAAATTTCCAGTCATTTCTATGCTTTCCACTTTTTATGTTTTAGGCAAGCCAAATTTCTGAAATGTAAAATATCCTTTATTTACTGCTGAGAGAAGTAAAAAACAAAAATCCTTTGTTTATTTTTCTTGATTAAAGTGCACCAAACCATGACTTTAAAACCTGTACTGAATCATGATTTTCTATACATGTTACACACAACTTTCCAGGATTATCTGATGAAATGAGAAAAATTAAAAAATCAATCAACTCAAGAATGTCTGTCAGTGTTTCTTTTTATTATTTTTATGTTGCCCACAAATTAATATTATTGATGCAGACTCACATCTGTGAGGCTAAAGCAACAATCTAGAGTCCCTAAATTATCTGACCCTGACTCTGACCAAAGTGCTTGTGCATGCAAGTTTCACAGCGGGGGAGTTGTCCAGGCTGGATAGTAACAAAGTGTTTATACATTACAATATCAACTGCTGGGTAAAGTCCAGAGCTTGGCTTTATTTCCTCAGAGAAATATAACTCTTGTGGTGATGAAAACATCAGTTCACGCTCTCATGCCTCCCCATTGATAAATGGACAAAAATCAATAGGTGAAGACCGCCTGTTTGGAGTTTCTTAAAGATGGAAGTCGGCACAAGTATGCGCCTGTTTCCTTCAAGGTTCATTGATTTTCTGTGACTTATGTTCAAAGACCTCAATCATCTCTAAGATGATACATTCAGAAAGAAAAAACAATCTTTATAAAATACTTAAGGTGAAAATTATTATGCCAACTCTTAAGCAACATAAGTTATACCTCAAACAAATATGCCCTTCTCCTGGGCAAATTCAGAGCATGTTTAAGTATTTCCCATGTTACTTGTGCTGTAGTTTATCAAAAGAAAGTTACATAGGTACCAAATGTGCAAATTTTAATTTTACTAAACATGCTTCATTGACAACTGTGACAACAAGGACAGAAGGCAGTCAGAGTGATCGCTAGCACAGAGCCTTAAGTACCCCAATGTGCAGATGGGAGCCTTCATGGAGCCTCGTGTTATGACACAGAGCTCTTAATGTTTGAGAAAAGGAAAGTATGAGAGGAGTCAGAGGATAACAAAAGCTTTAGCACACAATCAAACAGACTGCTGGGCTATATCACACCATTTGCATATTGTAATGAGCCCACTGTTTAGGGTTAGCAGCTTATTCTAATGATGCCTTTAGCTTTTAATAAATCATTTAGGGCAGTTCTCTGCTGGAGCACAGGGAGATCTGCGTGTGTGTGTTTGGATCTGCGTGTGTGTGTGTTTGGGGGGGCGGGAGGTGTCATTATAATATAGCATTATAATGTATTTGTGTCTGCCATTGGGCTTGGGTTAAAAGGGAATCCACAGCTTGGTAAGAAATATTTTTTGGAGCACTATATTCAGCTATCTTTATTCAAATGTGTCCTTGTGTGTTTATGTATACTTGCTATATCTTCTTCCAAGATACTTTGAAGAATCTTCTTACAAGGCCGCCTCTTGTAGAAATACAGATTCATTACTTTAAGACTCAGCCTGGTTTCGGTTTGTCTTTTGCATTTACAGTCATATTTCTGTCTGAGCAATTTTCTAATATATGTTACCTTGGAAAAGTTTTCATATGTATAGAACTTTGTCTCATTTTGTTACTTTGTAACAGAGGTGCCATATAAAAACTCATGATGGGCCAAATTTGGGCTTGGGGCCTTGAGTTTGACACATGTGCTTTGTAACCAAGCTTCAATGTACTTTATTAAAATTTCATGTGATGGCCCAACCCAAAATAGTGCATAATTGAGAAGAAATACCAAAGTGACATTAGAAATGTGACTTGATTTAGGCCTCAGCTTTGACAGAGCCATTCAAGTGGATGAATATGCATTGATACAAACCATTGTATCTGTTCCATTGTAGCTGTGTGGTGTTTTTATGGTTGATGTCTCACCTGAATGTTAACTTCTGCCTCATTCAGGAAGATTCTTCCAGGATTTTCTTGTATTTAGCTCTTTCTGCTTATCAACTGTCCAGCAAATTCTGGTTGACATGTTTGCCGTATCTCCTACATAGTTTGTGGCAATTTTAAAACTGTAATTCATGTGACTTTCTTCCAACATCAGTTTTCTGTTTGCTGTTCTTTCATAAATGCCAGATATGTTGCAGTGCACCGCTTGTAGTTCGGTCAGCATATTCCTCCACCTCAGGCGAAGATTTCTGCCCCTCCTATAGTGTCACTACTGTCTATTTGCTGCTTCTTTGAATAATGCATACCTTACCCATCCTGTCATTTCGAGTGGCCAAGCAATTTGTTGGTCAATTTGCAGTTGTGTTGTGCTCTTTTCAGTTATGGATGCTTGATTGAAGTTCAAGTTTGAATTTCCTCAATGCTGAATATAACTGGCATTTTGGCTACAAAACTAATGGACACTAATAGTAATGTGTCTGCTGTCTGAAATAACAGCAGTAGCCTCGCTGTTAAACAAAAATCTTTTTTTATTCAATAATGTGATGTCATGTTTTTCCCACTTTTGAAACAACTACCTTCTGCTGACACAGACCACTTTACTGGTTTAGAGAAAAGTTTGAGAGCAATATTAAAACGTGACAAAAAAAAAAAATGGGTGGAAAACCTTAATTTCTGACTCTCTCCAGACAGTATTGGGGCTACCACATATCAAGTCAACATGGAAGTAGCTCTTAGTCAAAATATTACATTGTTGCTTTTATCTTTGAAAGAGGTGAAGCAAATCCAGTCACCAACTTTTTTCACACTGCTGCTAATTTCGGGCAGTTGTGATTAAAGAGATTTGCAGTGGTTGTTTAAGAGAGATTAGTCTTCAAATAGGATTTCAGGCACGTACAATGTTTAAATGCAAACAGCCACATTCAAATAAACAGATCATTTTAGCCTCATTGGTGGGGAAACAGTTTTATGATGTTTAAGACCGAACAATAGACTGGTCCATGTACATGAAAGAATGATTTCATGTACATGGAGAAGACATTGGAATTATCTTTTTTGTACTCATTCCCACTGTTCTCTTTTTCCCTTTGTCATTCAAACACATTCTGTCCTTTTTTTCCTCAACTGAGCCAGAATAAAATTTGTGAAGATCCACTGAAGTGGAACATGCTGGTCGCCTATCTGCCCCGGTTGATACTCTACAGTAAAACAGACACTAGCTCCTTTACCCTGGAACACACACACACATACACTCACATGTACAGTTAGATGGTGTTCACACTCACTGTGAGTAGGGATGGCGGAGAACCAAATGGCTTGGATTGCCAACGGCAACTTGCTGCCCTGCCACTGTGGCCCGCTGCATGTAGGTCAGCCCAGACTGGAGGCACGCTTCACCTCCCCTACCATCCGCATCACTGTCCCTTGGATTCAACTCTCCCCGACTCCTCCATTGCTTAATTCAATGCTTCAGTCACAACAGTGACTTTTTACCCAAACACTCATTCACTAAATAGGAACAACAGTAGAAACCAGACATTTTAGATGCACTTTACCGAAAAACAGTTTTTTTTTATTACGGTCTGACTTTAAAATCGGACTAAGCTTTTCCTACAGTGGGGAACAAAAGTATTTAGACAGTCACCAATTGTGCAAGTTCTCCCATTTAAAAAGATGAGAGAGGCTTGTAATTGACATCATCGGTAGACCTCAACTATGAGAGACAAAATGAGAAAAAAAAATTCAAAAAATCACATTGTCTGATTTTTAAAGAATTTGTTTGCAAATAAGGGTGGAAAATAAGTATTTGGTCAATAACAAAAGTTCATCTCAATATTTTGTAATATATCCTTTTTTGGCAATGACAGAAGTCAAGGTTGATGCACACACAGTTGCTGGAATGTTGGCCCATTCCTGCAAGCAGATCTCCTCTAAACCAGTGATGTTGCTAGATGGCGGCGGCAACACAGACTTTCAACTCCCTCCAAAGGTTTTTGATGGGGTTGAGATCTGGAGACTGGCTAGGCCACTCCAAGACCTTGAAATGCTTCTTACGAAGCCACGCCTTTGTTGTCCTGGCAGTGTGCTTGGGATCATTGTCATGCTGAGAGACCCAGCCACGTTTCATCTTCAATGCCCTTGCTGATGGAAAGAGGTTTGCACTCAAAATCTCACAATACATGGCTCCATTCATTCTTTCACGTACACAGACCAGTCATCCTGGTCCCGTTGCAGAGAAACAGCCTCAAAGCATGATGTTGCCTCCCCCATGCTTCACAGTTGGTATGGTGTTCTTTGGATGCAACTCAGCATTCACTTTCCTCCAAACACGACGAGTTGTGTTTATACCAAACAGTTCTACTTTGGTTTCATCTGACCATATGACATTCTCCCAATACTCTTCTGGAA
>CAEGAE010005258.1:0-27225 GCA_903067095.1 Girardinus metallicus | reverse complement strand
TATATATATATATATATAGTTCTCTTACAGCTAATTAAAGTTAGCTCTGTTTTTGCTTCTTCTGCAGGCTTGCAATGGATGTGGAGGCTCCAAGTGTGACTGCAGTGGAGTGAAAGGAGAAAAGGTAAAAAAAAGAAAAGTGTATTAAAGTTAGGGTTTTTTTATAAACATAGTACGTTTCGTAAAAGTATTTGCATGTCTTCATTTATTTTCACGCTTTGTCGCAATGCAACCACATCTTTGCGAGATGTAAACACAGAGTAGTGTATAGTTTATTTTTAATAAAACAGATTTTAGGTTTTATTAACATACTTTTCAGTCTACATTTTGTAAAACCAGCTTTTTCTGCAGTTACAGACGCAAGTCTCTAGTTGCGATTTTTTTTTTTCCTACTGTTGACTGACATAAAGAAAGCTGCATGGTAACTTACCAGTGTCGCATTTTTGTACCCTTCTCTTATTGGAAAAGTGAATCTTCCACCCACAAAGAATTGTGATTGCTCCTTTAAGAATGGGATATCATATGCAAAAACTGCAACTCGATTTATTCTACATCTACATTTTGATGTTTCACGATGACTATAGCTGGACGTCAGGCTTGTCAAAACTATTAACAACATGTAAAAAAACACAAATGGAATCAACTGACTGCGTGTGTGCGTGTGTGTGTGTGTGTGTGTGTGTGTGTGTGTGTGTGTGTGTGTGTTTGTGGTGGCTTGCAGGGGGAGAGGGGTTTCCCAGGTCTTACTGGACAGCCAGGGGTCCCAGGGTTCCCCGGACCAGAGGGACCAATCGGAGCTAGAGGAGAGAAGGTCAGTTTGGCTTAACGCTCAAACATTTCAGATCACACACAAAGAACTTAAAATCGTTCGTCAAGAAGTTTTAACACTGGACTAAATTAAAGGATTTGGATGATCCATAAGAATCAAGAGTGTTGATCGTCACAGTGAGCCTTCAGCGATAGCAAAACAGGAAACATTATCGTAACTGATAGAAATATAGTGAAAGTGAAAGAGTCGAAATGGGAAAAGGCTCACCTCTTTCAAAAACTGCGTATGTGTTATTTTTCTATGTGTAGACTTGTATATGGAAGCTAAACAATTTTGTCAACAAAAAAAAAATACAAACAAAAATTTAATTAACTCTGAAAACAGAATAACTATTAAAACTTAACCATTACTAGTAAGTTGAAACTTAATCCTACTCCTTTTCGAGATTTGGGATAAATTGGAGTGGACGCTTTGAGCCAGACCTTTTCGTCCAACATCATTGTCTGACCTCATAGATGTACTTTAAAAAAATTGGGTAAAAGTTCCCATACACACTACCAACCGTTATGGAAAGCCTTCCAAGAAGAGTTGGAGCCGTTATACCTGGAAAATGCTGGCCAACATTAAGAATGAGACGTCACTCAAGTTCACATGTCAGTGAAATCAGCTGAGCAAATAGCTAGGCTACAAATAGCATGCTTACTCTATGTTTTCATATGACTCATTGACAGTGGCGGAGCTAGACTTTTAAAGTTGGGGGGGGGGGCAAAAGGGAGGCCAGGGCTATCTCGGGAGGGTGGGGGTGGAGTGGGTGTATATATACACACAGATGAGAATGATGTGTGTGTGTATATACATCTATATATAGATCTATCTAGTCGATAGATCTATATATATAGATATAGATCTATATATATAGACCACACACAGGGTAAAAAACTCGCAGAGTTCAATTGATCAGTTTGGATCAGACAGATCCAACTGACTGATGAACCGGCACAGATTTCTCTGCAGATGCGACCAGGAGGAATTTGTGAAGCTGTGTGTTCAGACCGCAGCGGGTGAAGTGACCGTAATTTAAGTGGAGTTGCTTAATTTCCCTTGTTATAAGTCATCGGGGCCTCAGTCAGTGGTTTGTGTCACTACGGAGAAAAAGTTAGATGCGTTCATCTGCTTTATGTGTGATTCAATTAGGTGAATATTAACTAAATGCTGCTAAATAGCCGATGTTAATATGATTATAATTTGACGGGTAAAAATATTCCGGGTCTGACCAGAATTATTTGCCTGATGCTGGCTCCGGCTTCTCGTGAGTTTGCATTTAATGAGTTTGCAGCACACAGAGAAAACCTGAAGAGAATGTGTGATCAAGTTGTGTTGATCTACTTATTGTAGTTTAAATAGAGGAGTAGCAGCTGACTGTTGAGGAAGGAAAGATGTCCGTTAGACAGAAACAAGCGCAGTGCGCTGGACAACAAATGCGCATAACTGCTCCACCTATACGCTCCAATTAATCACACATTAGACGACAAACGCCAAATAGACAATATATAGTTACTCTGCTTGCACTAATGGTGGTCTAAAAACGAAACCAGTAAAAACTTAACTGTCGGATCTCCTCACCCTCTTCTTGATAAGCACAGAGTCTGCTGGTATCGTATCCAGACAGTGATGACGCGCAGCTGACCACTTGGTGCGCAAACAGTTTCAACTTTACGCACAGAGAACATCGCGGAGGTCACTATTAATCATAATAAGAACAATTTCTGTCAAAGTATCACCTCTGACTGACCGCGACCCTTTAACGGACCAGAGGCTTTGCTGATCCGCTTCTGCTGGGTTTTCTCCCCACCGAGGGGAGTGAGTGCGGGATGAGGTGACGAACAGAGTCCTGCCGTCTTCTAATCACTTCATTTGGTGAAATGTTACCTGATTTCAAAAACGCTCTCGCTGCAGAGAAAAAGCTAAATGTTCAGTTTGATGACTACAGAATGGAAATAAAATGATTTTTGTCTTTGACGGACAACGAAAAAACCCTATAACGCAACCTCTGCTCCAAACTACGAACATTGTCGGCCCCTCTTCAGTATTTTTATTTTATTTTTTATTTTTTGTGAAGGATCAGTAAATAACTTATTGGTGTTTTACCACCACCACCTGGTATGAAGTGTGCTTTAGCCTTTGAGTTGCACCACAGCCCAGCACAATTGAAACATCCAGGAGAAAGCAAGCAAGTATCAGCTTGCTTTTATGAGTATTAGCCTAATGGAGGCTGGTATCTAGCCTGATGCCAGTCTATTTAAATGGATCATCACATGGACTTATATAAAGTTTTATACATTTTCTTTTCATATATTTATTATCGTTTTTCTTCTTTGGTTATTAGTGTGGCTTACAATGATTCCAAATAATGTATAGGAATGACCTGGTGCTGTTACATGTCAATCATCAGGGGGTAGGGGGTCGGGGCAGTGCCCCCCTCCGGGCCCCCCTTCTGGCTCCGCCCCTGCTCATTGATCATTCTTTTGTCAACTTTTTATTGTAAACCACACATTATTAGAAAAACCTAGATCAGTCAGACCAGGAAAATGTTGCAGTTAAGTTCGAATCGGTACAAAGTTTTGAAAAAATAAATCAAAATTCTTGCTCTTATTTCACTACATCACCCTTAGTCACCTCGAGTCCTAAAGTGCTAAACTGAATATCTCCCAGTTTTTAATCGCACAAATGTCTTATTAATAATGTTCCTTGTTTTGTTTTGTGTTTAGGGAAGTGATGGACCTTCGGGCCCATCTGGTCCAAAAGGAATAAGAGTACGTATATCAACTTTATTTAAAACAGAATTTCACTTTAATCTGTAAATGTTTTGTCTGTAGCTACTATCATGCAAAAGGAAGAATCAAGTTGAATATTATCTTATTGATTTGTTTTTGATCCAACCTAAATGCATAAGAAAAGTTTTAAAAAAATAATTCGATTTTATTCTTATTCTTTGTGTTTTATTTGATTCTTTTGGACCGTACTAACAGTTCGTCTTCAGTTGTAATACCCCATTATGGACACCAGATGGCCCCACTTTGCCATATCTCAAACATTGTTGGATAAAGAGAGATTTTTTTTTTCTCCTCTTTACATAATAATCTTTTTTTCTTTTCCTTTCCCAACAGGGACCACCTGGATTGCCTGGATTTCCAGGAACGCCAGGACTTCCAGTAAGTTCAAAAGTAATCCAGAAACACTCTTTTTGCCAAACCTAACCCTCACGTGTAACTCAACCATGCATTTCCTGTCAGGGTCTGCCAGGACAGGACGGACCCCCGGGCCCGAGGGGAGTGCCGGGTTGTAATGGGACAAAGGTAACGGAGCCAAATTAAAAATTAGCTGTTTTTTTTTTATTTATTTTTTTTTATTATTGTATCGTACAGTACTTTCTTTATCCTGAGAAGAACCCTTGATTTCTTTCTTCTTTGTATTCAGGGTGATCCTGGTTTTCCAGGAAGTTCAGGAATACCTGGACGACAAGGACTTCCAGTAAGTAGTGCAAAACGCATAAAGTTGTGGTTGTAGAACAATGGGATGTGTCCTGAACGGAGCTCACATTCATCGCTCTTTTGAAGCGAATGCAAGCATAACTACCGGTTCAGAGTAGTTTTTGTCACTCAAGATTCTTCAAACGCAAAGTGCTGATTTTCAATCAGAATCTCACCTGTCTCCTGTCCGTCTCCTCCTTCATAGGGTCCACCTGGCCTCCCAGGAGAAAAGGTAGGTGTAAGACCACCCCCATGTTTAATTGATGCCTGACATTATGCTACTTTCAGATCCAACTAAAATGAAAATTTCTCTATTATATGATGAATTATTTGAAAAGAGCAGAATTTTGGCTCAGTCTTCCTAAGGCCTGGATCCTCGATTGCTACATCACCAGATATAACCTTTTCATTGGACCTTTGAAACTCTTTTTGTAGATTTTATTGAGACCTTCCTCTTTCAATAATACCGTTTTGGTAGCATGCAGCAATCTAACAAAATCATAATTTTCCAAATTGCTAACATAATGAAGATATAGTTGGTTTTTAACAAGTTAAATGTTGAGGTTTGCAGGAAAATATAACCCCCAAAGCAGTATCCCGTTGGTGTATATGATTAGTAGCTAATGCTTAGCCGCTAGATTAGTTGTATTTTTAAAAGGCAGCATTATGTTTTTTGGCCAGGAACATAATGCCATTTTATATCAAGTAACTGTTACCTTCAGCTGTTATAAAAATGCTACATATGTCAAATATGACTTTAAAAAAAATGTTACTTCATAATTTAACGCCTTGAAACTGGGCCTGTGTCTCTTAATGTTTCAACATGACGTGTACACCACCACACAAAGCAATGTCCGTAAAGACAGTTTAGTATAAAATAACTTACCTGATCGACGGAGTGGAAACTGTGAGCCAGGCCATCTCGTCCAACATCACCGTCTGACCTCACAAATAAGAGAAAGAGCAAAAACTCATCTAAACACACAAATAAAGTTTCTGGAAGAGATGAAGCTGTTATTGCTACAAAAAGTGACCTGGCATCATTTCACACCACTCAATTTCATCTGTGTATTTAAAGGCAAGAGACCCAATGGTCTTGAAAATATGATGTACATTCAGCACTTCTAAAAATGACTGTTTTTTTATGGCGTATGGCTGATGATGAATTATTTTTCTTCCTCTTCCTTAGGGAGACCGTGGAGATGTGTTTTTGACCAACAACTTTGGACAAAAAGGAGCAGTCGGTTTGCCCGGATTGCCAGGATCTCCGGTGAGACAGCCACTCTTCACTCCCATGTTGTATTTTACCAACAATTTAAGAAACCGCTGATTTCAAAACAACTAATTTAAAATATAAAAAAAGATTTACCTTTACCTAACCTTTATATCAAATTTCAGATTCCTCTCAGTCATTTCATTATATGATTTATATTTATCAAAATGTTAGACAAATATCCATCAGATCTGCAAAGCAAATATTTTTTTGTGTAAGATTTCTCACATAAAAGGAGAATCCAGTGATAGAGTCAGTGCGTCTTTTATAAATAATGAATTTAGACTTTATGTTTTTGATTCTTGATATTTTCACAGGGCAGCCCTGGACCCATAGGTTTACCAGGCCCGACTGGCCCTCCAGGACTTCCAGGCTACGGGGTAAAGGAGGACTCCTGAAACACACACCAACACACGCACACACACACACACACACGCGCACCCACGCAAATCACTATTAAAAGCACTGGTCTAACATTCCTGAACTAACTTGAAAATTTTTCCTGTGGTCTTCCAGGGTATTCCAGGTCCTCCAGGTCCTCCTGGACCTAAGGTGAAATCAGTCACTTTTTAGCCTAATTTTTTTTAGTAATGATATGAGTAAATAAGCAAAAGACAATCAAAAATAATGTTTTATGCTGCATTGTAACGTGCTGAATCTTGATCTGCTCTCTTCAAATTTCCTGAACAGGGAAACATGGGTTTGAACTTTGAAGGTCCCAAAGGAGACAAGGTAAAGTACAAGTCCCAAAACACTTTTCGATTCATTGTACTTTGATCACAGTTACCAATAAAGTTTTTTTTTTTTTTTACAGGGTGATCAAGGGTTGCCGGGACCTCCCGGTCCTCCGGGACCAGGTCAGAGGGAACAGGTCAGACCACCACCAACAGAGATCCAGAGAGGGGACAAGGTACCTTCATTCTTCTAATTTTGATGTTACACTTCTTCCATTCCTACAGATACAGTCAGATTACATTAGATTATATTTGTAGTGATTTTTTCTTTTTTTTTTTAGCAAGTTTTGACTAAATATTCGGTAAAATTTCACAGCAACAGAACCAGAAACTGACCCATATTTGCATTTGCAGGTGGTCCTTTTTAACTCTTTTCCTATTTTGTTTGACTGCACACCCAAACCAAAATAATAATTCTAAATGTTAATAGAAGCAGAGGCAGAAATGACATAAATTAATAATTAAATGTCTGTACTTTTAAGAACTTTCTGGATTTTCTTTTCTAAATAAATGAGGTCATATGAAAGAAAAAAAAAAAAAGACTGGTTAGAATAGTTACATTTGTGCATTACCATCAAGGTTGACCAATTGTAGACCATCACACTTAATATCAAGCTCCTTACCCTGCTACAGACTTCTATTTTAACTTTCACCACATGGTGGCAGTAGAGAGTACATAAGGCATTTATTTATGAAGTAACATGATTGCTTAAAAATGAAATACTAGAGTGCTTATTCAACCAGAACACTGCAAAAAAAGTGTAAATAAATACATTAGATGTTCTTGTTAGTATCATTGAAGTGCTTTTGTAACTGTTAAACTTTTTCATTAAAGTTGTGTTTTTTTCCCCCAATTATTATCTCTAAAGGGTGACCCTGGCCCTCCAGGTCCACCAGGTGACCCAGGCAACCCAGGTCCACCTGTAGGTATCAGTTACCATCTCACCTCCAGGTTCATTCATATGAAGAAACCCTGTAAAGACCAGGCAAGAAAATCTAATTTTGTATGCCTGTCGCTGTGATCTGATAGGGTCCCTCTGGTGGCCAAAAGGGAGAGAAAGGAGAACCAGGAGAAGCAGGAAAACGAGTGAGTATCGTTAGTCAAGAGCTCATCAAATAGATTGTAACCACCACTGTTAGACGTCTCCCTCTAACCACGAGATGCTCACTGGTGACTGTGTTTGCTATACCTTTGTAGTTCTGGTGTTGGACCTTCTTTTTCCTTCAGAACTGCTTTCATTCTTCATGACGTAGATTCAATGAGGTCCCAGAAGCATTCTTCAGAGATTTCCATCCACGTTGACATGTTAGCATATGTACAATGTGAATCTCCCACTTAAATTGCTGTTTTCTGAAACAGCAATTTAAGCTGTTTAAGAAAACAGCTTAAATTGCATCTAAACTGCCCCTAAACATTGACCTAGAATATCCTACCGGACAGTTAAGCCAAAGCTTTCTTTGTGGCCTTACAAAAAAAAAAAAAAAAAGCCATCCGCACTTTGCTCTAAAAACCAGCAGCAGTGACAGTTTCAGTGCTTAATGTACAAAGCCAATGTGTATGTGGAGACCCAGCAGGAGGGACGGCAGGCTGTGTGTCCCATATCACAATATCCCAAATCCAATGGATTGAGATCTGGTGACCGTGGAGGCCACTGGAGCGCAATGAAGTCCAAAATTTTCTCCTCTGTTTTTAGTAAGCAGATCTATAGTCATTTTCCCATTTTCACAGGGAAAATCCGGCAAAGACGGAGACCCAGGAGCTCCAGGATACCCAGTGAGTTACAACCAGCATGACAGCAAAATGTACGAGTTTGCATCTCTTTTAAAACCGTGCCAGTGACATCTGTGACTTTCCATCACCATCAGGGACTCAAAGGAGAGCCTGGAAGTCCAGGTCTCCCAGGCAGAGATGGAGAGAGAGTGGGTTTCTTCCGAAAATGTTGTTCTTTTCCGTCTTCCCATATTATCAACAGCTCAACAGGTAATATCTGAAACTGCTTAAATCACTCTCCCACCCGTTAACAGGGACAAAAGGGCGACCGAGGATTTCCGGGACCTCCAGGACCGGTACGTGTCTGACATTCACTTGACACCAAAATCTTTTGCTGAGTGCAGAACCATTTTGTTTCCTGTATGGATTTTCTCCTGTTTAATTTTTTCTCTCTCTTATTTTTACTTATTGTATTGTTAGAGTATATCTAGAAAATCAGTCCCTGAATGTCTGAACTTTGGGTTTATAGGCTAAAAAAAGGATAAACAAGAGAATTATTTAGCAACGCTGCTACATGCTACGTTTACATCTTCTCATCATGGGCATAATATAAAGGTTCCATACATTTTGGCCTTTCATTGATTTTTTTTTTTTAAACCGTTCTCTTTCCAAGTTGTCTCGTTATATATTAGCTAGATTCTGGCATATTTCTGGTGGGATATTTGATCACTCTGAAAAAGTTTAAACTGGTTGGTTTCTTGGGATAGACCTGGCTTTTAATCATAGACCATGAGTTTTTTCAACAAGATTTGAGATCAGTTGGGAATCACTATTGATGAAACGCATAACCTTAAGGACTGCGCTGAGATACATTTCTGAGTTACAGCACTTGTCAAATATAAACTTTTCTCTTCCTCTTTTTTTCCATCAGGTATTTCAGCCTCCGAATGGAGCTGTTGTTGGCCAAAAAGGTGAACCTGGTTTTCCTGGAACTCCTGGAGCTAAAGGAGAAAGAGGACCACCAGGTAATCCTAAAACATAGATACAGGCACAAAACCGACTCAGTAAGCATTTTTGCTTGTAGTTGAACAGTTAGCAGTTTTGCCAATCCCCTTAAACCTAGCTCGCTAAGATTTTAACACTGGTAGTAAAGCAATTCGGTCAGAAGATGATATTACATTGTCATAATTTTAGTTGTGCTTGTAATGATTCTAAGAACTTTACACCAGAATGCTTCAAAATATAAATGGAGTATCTCTTGGATGCTGGTGAGTAGACTGAGAAAGTTATTTCAACAAATTTTTAACATCATCACTAAAGTTCAGGCAATGTTCTTTTCGGAAAAATAATCAAAAACTGAAAGCAAAAATGTAAAAATTAAAAACAATAAAAATCAGCCAAATTAAGGTACTTTCCTCATTTTTAATGATTATGTCGATCCTTCTTCTGCAGGTTTCTCAGGGCCTCCGGGATCACCAGGAGTTCCAGGCATAGGCGGCAGCGGTCCTCCAGGTCCTCCAGGTTTCCCTGGAGACAAAGGTCAAAAGGGAGACCCCGGCACTCCTTCGATTTCCTTGCCCGGTCCCCCAGGACGTCCGGGAAATCCTGGGAATCCTGGTCCACAAGGGCTGCCTGGACCTCCCAGCTACCCCTCATCGATCGATAACTGCCTTCCTGGAGAGCCTGGGCTTCCTGGAATCCAGGGTGCAAAAGGTTTTCCTGGAGAGCAAGGCCAGAAAGGTAAGAAAATAAAAGGAAGCTGCTCAGTAATATATATCTGACCTAAGTTATATGTGACGTATATAGTACATGAGTACACCCTGTTAATTTAAATACACTATATTTATGCCTGAACTTTTTCAATCTATGTCAAGGACAGAAGATGAATTATTTCAAGGTTAATAAACTTGGCTCAGTTTTACAAAACAGAAATCTGTTTCCTAATATCGCAAAACGTTACTGCACCCTACACACAAAAGCTATTCTTGCCCCCTTACACTGAAATAACTTTAGCCTCTTTTGGAGACTTCTTTTAGTGTCTTGCAGCCTGCTTTCAAGATAAACTTGGTTAGACGGCTAGATGCGGACATGTTGGCAGATGTTTTAAATGTCATCCACTTGTAGACTTTTGTTTTTTCATCAGTCAGTGAAATGGCTGATTTTTAATCAACCTCTTTAATTTCCTTCTATTTTTACTGTTTATTAATACTACTTGAAATTATTAGTATTGTAACAATTGATATTAAAGGGTGGATGTTGTGTATCTTCTTGCCATTTTATAAAGTTGTTACCTTCAGTTATTTTAAAAAGGCTGTGTATGTATATATATTTATAAAAACAGCAACTTCAAAAAAATGTCACATTGCGTCATAGCTGAAATTGGACTCTGTCTCTTTAAGAAGCTCCTACCCTTTCAGCAACAGTGCTTCTCTGTGATGCTGTTTGCAACTATTCTCAGGACCGTTGGACTGAGAGGTAGTTTCTAGAATACGCTCAGCAGGTGTTTGCTAATTGCTGCTGCCACTAGTCTGGGGGAGAAGTTTGTGAAGGAGCGTTTTGTGGGGCGGGAGCTCAACTAGGGACTGAAGCTCCAAGAAGGAGTTTTGCATAAATAGGCTGTGCATTGCACGAGCAAACATTTTGCACAGCTCAGTGGTTGCCATGGGAGATTCAAGGATTTCTCAAACATGCGTGAAAGAATCAAAGCAACACTACATGTATGTTTCTGAGGAGAGAAAGAGATCATAACATAAAGCTCAAAAAAGTTGATTTTGCCTATTAGCTTTCTATTAAGAAACCATATTAAAAACATGGGGGTATTCAGAATTTTTCATGGCTGTAAAAATACCCCATCAAAGTATAAAAATAAAAAATTACCGTTTGTAATGCATTATCATAAAAATGATCAAAGTAAAATCAAATGTGTAATAAAAGATGATTAGAGAATCATCATGTGGTTCATAAGAAAAGTACAGCTGTGCACAGAAAACACTGACGACGATCACGATGTTTTAGGTCAGAAGGGAGAAACCTGTGTGAACTGCATTGACGGAGGCAATCCTATACCTGGGCCCCCAGGGCCTCCAGGTCCACCAGGCTTCCCAGGTAACGTCTATGGAGCTTATTTCTCATTTATGTGTTTATTTCTGACATCCTCGCGTGTCATTTCCACCAATTTGGTTACTTAAAATGTTCAGATCTGCTCTGTTAAAACATATATTTTCGGCATTATATTTTGCTTTCTTACTGAGCTGTAAGTAAACATTTGGAGCAGACGTTTGATTAATCATGAAGCAAAAAAGCAAAAGTCAACGTATTATGCCAATAAATGGCATCTTCAGAAAGTAAAAATGTGGTTATTGTCAAATCAAAATATGTTTGCTGGTGTATGAGCTGTGTGCAGTAGGAAATGTGACTATTATGGCTAGTTAGCTGTAGTGAAAAGCTAAGCCATAGTTGGTTGCACTGTTTGTTGTGTACTCTGAACCAGACATTAAAGCTGTGTTTTTAAATCTAATGTGCTTCCATTTATTTTCCAAATCAGGCTCTCCTGGCCAGCAAGGTGTCAAGGGAGAACTAGGTTTTCCAGGAATACCAGGCCTTGGTGGACCCCCTGTGAGTAGTTTTGGATAAGAATGACTTTTGTACAAGATGGATATTTTGGGGTCTAGGTGTCAAAGGGTTAAGGGAAATGAACTACCCAAAACAACACGACCTTATGTACACAACAAAAAAAAAGATTACTGCCAAACTTGGAGGATCAAGAAATCACTAAACCCTCCCACGGTCATAGCTCGACACTCAGGGGGAATGCGGCAGATGTCATGGTTGGACAGCACGAAGACAGGAGGGTGTCACATCAGACCGTCAGTTCCCGAAACCACACACACACGCACGTACACGCCTACACAAACACACACCAAAAAAATGTTGTGAAACCACACACAAGGTCAGTCCAACCCCACCAGACAAAAAGATAAAAAGCTTGTGTTGTCCAAATTATCTCGCCTCTTAAGACCGCAGTAGAGATAAATAGAACATATCTGACCTCAGGAAGTATGCTAAAAGCTCAAAAACAAACCCACCATGTCTGAACCAAACCCATTCAAGAACAGAATACAAATAAATTAACTCAAGTCATCTATCAAGAGTTTGGGACTCAATCAAACCACAGAGAGAGCAAATATCTACTAATGGAGAACACATGGAACAGTAGGTAACTTTGCTAGGAATGTCCAGTTTACCAAAAATTACTTCAAGAGCATATCAATGATTCATTCAGGTGGCCGCAAAAGGACCAAGAGCAACATCTTATTGGACCCCCCAATTGTCACTGCTAACAATTCAACAATAGGACAGAACCTGGGCAAAAATGGCTTCCGTGGGAGAGTTTCAAAGTCAAAACCCCACTGCTGACCAAAAGGACAGAAATTCCTGCCTCATGTTCGCAGATACGTTTCTGCGTGATTCTCAGGAATTTTGGAGAAACTGGAACAAAAGTGGAGCTCTTTGGAAGATGGCAATACGCTGTTACATCTCTAACATGGTGGTCATAATGTGATACCCAAGAGCAACTTCGTTTCCTCTGGAACCTGGTTGACTTTTTGGAATTTATGAAACCTTTAATTCTGCTCTTTACCAGAAAATCTTCAAAGACAATGTCCATCCATCTTTTTGACATGCAGCAGAACAAAGATGTGGCAGGTGACAGACAAGTTTACCAATGAAGGATTCAAAGAATCTGATTGAGATGCTCTGACGAAACCTTAAACAGGCCAGTCGTACTTACTCAGAGCCCTCCAATGTGGGTGAAGGACAGCACTTCTGCATAGGAAACTGAGCTAGAATTCATTCACAGTTGAAGTGAAGGGCAGTAGTTGCTTTCAAGGGTGACAGAACCATTTTTAGGTTTAGGGGTAATTGGTACGACCACAATGGTTTGGATAGCTTTTATCCCCCCTTAAAGAAAAACTTTATTTGCTAACTTTATTTCAATGGAGATTTGTGAGGAATACTTTTTCACGTCTTTGTAGCACATTACAGACAACAAACATTGAGAGCATTTGTTCATTTTTATTGCTGCTGTTGAAAATTTGTGGTCAACGGTGAATGCAGGAGCAAAAGAGTTTTGAGCTTCTACATGTGGAAATGTCAAATGATTAGAAGTTTAAAACCGATAAAAATAAAGAGACTGAATCATTAAAATCTGATCAAGGCCAAATCTAAACAACTGTGAGGTTTTTTTGGGGGTTTTTTTTTTTTTTTTTTCAAAACTTAAGAGTTGCCACCCACAATTTTGCCTCCTATTACATGTCATTGTCATCCCTCCATCCCTTGAACTTTTGTTTTCTCTGTAGGGTCTTCCTGGTCCTGTAGGTGCTCCAGGTTTCCCCGGAGAGAAAGGAGAGCCAGGAGATACCTTCGGAGGTGGTGGTGTGAAAGGAGAGAAGGGTGACAGTGGTTTCCCTGGACCACCCGGTCTGCCTGGCCTGGATGGTCGACCTGGTCGTGACGGAGCACCTGGTCCTCCTGGCCCCAAGGGAACTCCTGTGGGTGACTTTCCAGGATTTTGTGCTGCCTTACATCAATCCTACCCTCCTTCAGACATTTCATACATGTTTGTACCTATGGTCTGCAGGGGTCTCTGGCCTTAAAAGGAGAACGAGGTCCCTCTGGTGACACAGGTCCGCCCGGCATCCCAGGAGACAGAGGTCCGCCAGGCGGCCCTGGCTTTGGAATCCCTGGTCCACCAGGGGAGAAAGGTGTTCAAGGCAGCTCAGGAGGACCTGGCATTCCTGGAGAACCAGGCAAGAAGCAAATATATCGATTCTCATATGAACTGGTTTTACTTAATTTTTTTTAACTAAATACATCACTGATCACCCGTTCTAAAAAAAAATAGCTACCCCTGCATTGGATTAGAAGGTATTCTGGTGTGGTTTTAAAGTTCAACAAGTTATTAAACTTTAACAAATGTTGAGCTTAACTTTACATTTGGCAGCAGGTGGAGTTGTCGTTTTATGACATAAAAGTAGCTCTTGATAGACACAAATGTGTGAAACTCCGTACCGACATCAGTTGGACAGTTTACATATATTATCTTTCATTGGCTGTTCAAACAGCTGTGCTTTTAAGATCAGGAAAATGTACTAGGAAACCAACATTTACCTCAATTTGTAGGTCGAAAAGGCGAACCAGGTCCGACAGTCACAGGGAAGGGTCAGCCAGGACCCAAAGGAATGGATGGCAACCCAGGGGCGCCCGGTCCACCAGGTAGCATGCCACACCTGTGAAGTAAAGCATAAACCTTCACCATAACAACAGTAATAACGCACAAAATGCTATTTCTTATCAGGGCCCAGAGGTACAGATGGACGGCCTGGTTTACAAGGTTTGCCTGGACCAAAGGGTGAACCGGGACAACCGGGCATCGGCCTTCCAGGTCCTGCAGGAGTTAAGGGTAAATGGATATTTACCCATCTGTCTCATGCTTCTTTTGCCTCAAAAAATGCTCGTGAACCTTTACATCTGCTTTTGGTTCTTAATTACCGATGTTACCAACTTTCACGTCTGTTCACTAGGATTCCCGGGTATTCCGGGTCAGCCGGGAGCACCTGGAAGAGTAGGGAGACCGGGTATAGATGGACTCCCCGGGCCACCAGGGTTTCCTGGACCAAAGGTAGGCTAATTATCTCTCAAATGATTGACAGGCATTGAAACTATCTTTAATTTTGAACAATATTATTGTTCCTGTCTTGGAAAAATCTGTCTGCTGAATATTTAAAATCTTCCCCTCCTGACTGAGTGAAATTAACCATTTATTTGTTCCCTGTCTGTGCATTCAAAAGGGTGACGCAGGCTTTGGACTTCCTGGTCCTCCAGGTTCACCTGGACTACCAGGAGCTAAAGGATTCCCTGGACAAAAGGGAGATTCTGGTTTCCCTGGCAACCCAGGTGGACCAGGGAGACCTGGGTTTGATGGTGGACCAGGACTTAAAGGTATTACAAATATTGTATGAATACATTAGTTTGTCTGTTTTATTGTCAATACAGCAACTTAAGATGATTGTTAAAAATCACGACAGCTTTATTTGACAGCTACCCCCTTACTTGTCCTTGTTTAGGGGAT
Organism: Girardinus metallicus; assembly: GCA_903067095.1. Classification (NCBI taxonomy): domain Eukaryota; kingdom Metazoa; phylum Chordata; class Actinopteri; order Cyprinodontiformes; family Poeciliidae; genus Girardinus; species Girardinus metallicus. The sequence continues at coordinate 12,079 of CAEGAE010005258.1, read as the reverse complement.
CCCGGCTCACCAGGCCAACCTGGACCTCGTGGGCTCCCTGGAAGCTCAACAAGTGGTGCACAGGGTTCTCCAGGCCCTCCTGGACCCCCAGGGCCAATTGGACCACCAGGTACGTCACAAACGATTGGGTCAAGGTTGTTTTCTTGCTGTCAAAGGCCGTGGAACAAGATATTATGGTATTTTTTTCCATTGTGTATAACATTTCTGAGTGTCTTATGAGATTAAATACTTGTTAGCTTTTTTTTGTTAGCATGACTGACTCTTTTGAAGCCAATGTTTGGTGTTTGGATTTGGATGGAGGGTCTCGCCTTTAATGAAGTCGACAGTTTCCACATGAGCACCTTACAAACCGCTGCAGCTTGGGTTTGTTGGGTTGGTTTAGAAGTACAAGTTGCTACTTTCTGTGTGTTGGTGATCAGAGCATGTTATAGTTATGTACAGACTCTGTAAATGGCTGCTCTACTATTTTGTGAGACCTTTGGTCTTTGTCTGAGAAAATGCCTGTGTCTTCATGTTGTACCTCATTTTACCACATTTTTGTTCCACCAAATATTAGAGAAACTTCCATGGGCGTCATCTTGTTTCTTTGGTCCAAACAGTCTCATGCGAATGCAGTTGGCACAACGCCATCTCAAAGATTCGCTTTTCATGCCTGACCACTCTTAACGTCACTTTGTGCGATTTCCGCAAGAGCACACTAAGCAAAAACTAACATAAGAGCGTGTCAGTCTACCTGCTTTTGCACCAATACAACCTTTTGCCGCTCTCCTTTTTCAATGTACAGCCAACTTTAACAGTAAACAGGAAGTTCTTAAGTGTTAGAGCACTTTCAATATGCAGTTGCTGCCAGACAATCCGTGCTAATACAGTTTTTGTGTGTATAGTTCAGGTCTAAAGTTTATATACATTCTTCACTGGCATGACTGTCATATTGTTTCTGGAATTTGAATGGTTGACTGTTAATTCGTTTTGGTGTTGATTGATAATGTCGTCAACTTCCTAAAATAAGGACCTAAATAAATTTTTGCCAAAAAGTATCTCACTTTTGGCAAAAAAAATGACTAAGGCCAATATATTAGGAAGGTGATAATATGCAAAATACAATTTCAATACATATAAATATGAATTTGGCGCACAAGTATGTTTTTATAGTGGATTTCCTGTAATTCACAAATTGTCAAAATTGTACACACACACATATATAAGTACATGATACACAAGGCTACCCCCAGTGTATCATAAGCCTGGCGGGCCACTAGGCTTTACTTGTAAACCAACCTGGCTAAGTATTGCTTATTTATTTAAGTCTTTTTAAAATTCTAAGGGAATTTTAAATGTGACATATTTGCTTCTTTGACAGTTTCAAACACAGACTCTTGAATCTTTCCCTTCCTTTAATTTATGTTTGTCTGGCTCATAATGTGGGAAAATCAGCTTCAGGCAGCGACTGATTCTGCCAGGGATCCTGGGAATGTTTTCATAATTTCATGAAGTAATTCAGACAAGGCTGAACTTTTCTTTAGCATTCACTTATTAAACTTCAACCCTATTTATAGCATATCATCTGTTCGGACCATAAAGTTTTTTCAAAAGAAAAAAAATTTAAACTTAAAAAAAAAAAAAAAAAAAAACTTAATTAATTAATTAATTAAAATTTTACTGAAAATACACATGCCAAAGCTTTGAAACCAAAAAAACCAAATCTAAAACTGAAAACAAAATCCTTGAATCCGAAAAGTAGTTTTGAACTTTTTTTATTTTTCAGTTTCATTTTTCTCCCATTTGACCTAACTTTATGGCCCCAATTTAGCTCCGTACATCTCAGTAGGTAATTTGGATCGTGATTAGGTCTTCGGAAAATGTGACATTTGTAATATTTACAAAATAAATAACCTTACTGCCTTCTTCATGGTTTTACTTCAGTATCTCAAGGCTAAAAATGGTTTCTCAAGGAAAGAATTGCTAAAGACTTGACGTCAATTCAAATCAGAAGCCGAGGAGGTTCAGATGTCTCTATACTGATTTAAATGATCATCCTTACAGGATACCCGGGAGAAAGTGGATCGAAAGGAGACCCAGGTCCACCAGGCTTAGACATCCCAGGTTCACCAGGTGACAGAGGGAATCCTGGTTTTCCTGGCCCCCCTGGACCAATAGGAATCCCAGGACCTCCTGGAGGACCTGGAAGGGACGGCACACCTGGATTTCCAGGTAAAATAATGTTATCTGTAGCCTTGAATTAAGGCATGGTATTCTTTACAATCTGGTATGTTGCATGTTGTGAGGCATCGTTTAGTTGAGCATTCCAAATATCTGTTGATCTTTTGATCTGATCAGTTGGTCAAATGCTGAATAATCTTTTTTTTCCTGTTCATTAAATGCATTGACGCAAAAATCTACCTAGCATTTTCATTGCTGAATAGGTAGCTAAGCTGCAAGTTTTATTAACATCATAGACTTTTCAGTTTATGCGTTCTCCTAACACACGTCATCTGCTCTCTTTTGGGGCGCTGCAGGTCCGAAAGGTGACACAGGCCCAATGGGACCTCCAGGACCATCAGGGGGACCTGGCTCTCCGGGAGGACCTGGTGTACCAGGTCTTAAAGGTATTTACACGCAAGCCATCGTTGAGTTTAAACAAACTAGCTTTGTTGGCCACCAAAGTTACCATCCGGTTTTGAGCTTCCTATCGGCTTTTAAATTAAAGGGATATTTTAATAAATCCAAACTACATTTCACCAGTCTCAGTTTAAGATTTAAAACATTTATTAATAAATTGGTAAAAGTCAAAGTACTTTGAACCACACAATCTCTTAGGTTCCTATGTTTCTATGCCACAGGTGAACCAGGATTTCCAGGCAGTAACGGCATCCCAGGTGGACCTGGTTCTAAAGGAGAAAAGGGAGAACCAGGTCCCCAGGGGTTACCAGCACCCAGCACGCCAGCAGATTTAATAGGAGCTAAAGGAGATTCTGGAGTTCCAGGTACGATTGAAAACATTCAAACATCACATGAAACATTCAAACATATCTTCAAATTTCTAGTAAACTCTCAGCATAAAAATACATTAATAGGGAATTCCCCCCGTGTTTAGGATCACCAGGCCTTCCTGGACCCAAAGGCATTGCAGGTCTCCCTGGTGACCCTGGATTGCCTGGACAAGATGGACGCCCTGGCATTCCTGGACCGCCAGGTAAGGGGCTACGTCATGAATGGATGGACGGAGGACGGACAGATATTCTAACGCTAAAAAGACGTTGGTTCTTTGGCACCAATGGGTTTTGGCTGTAATTTAATATCTTTATTTTGTGCAGGGCTTAAGGGAGAACCTGGTTTCCCAGGAAGTCCTGGTGGTCCTGGATCTCCAGGTCCAAAAGGCGCAATGGGAGATATGGGAATTCCAGGTGGGTGAGCTGTTTGCCTCCCTCTGTTGGTACCGTCTGTATATTTTTAAATCGGTGTTAAACACATCGATATCAATGGGAAAAAGACATGCACCCTTTTTCATTTGTACATTAGGATATGTTAAAAAGGATCCAATTTTGCAAGGTTCTGAAGTTGTTTTAATATAATATATATTTCACACTGCCAGTATTTAATGAGTATGGAGGCCGCTAACGTACACAAAGGAATTTTTGTCTGTTGCATTTCTGCGCAATAAGTTTCCGTTCCCTGTCTGTCTGTTTGAACTGCCTTTTCACCATGACTATGAATTTCAAAAACACTGTTTACGCCATTTAATGACAATATTTTTGACACACTGACCATATTAAAATTTTGTAGTGTTATGTTAATAATAAAACTAAGTAATAGCAATTTAGTATGAAAAGTTTTCTGTACTTGAACATTCGACCCACCGAAGTCGATGTTAATCTTTTCTCAATAACACAACAGGACCTCCAGGGTTAAAAGGCACACCAGGTTTTCAAGGTAGGCCAGGATCCCCAGGTCAGCCAGGGATACCTGGCCTCCAAGGACCAAAAGGTGACCCAGGTTCTGCTGGCGAAGGACCACCCGGACCACCGGGACAAAAGGTGACAGAAAGAAGTGTGTTCAGTTCTTGTTTCACGACATGTTCAGGGTTCAGTTTGGCATGACAGATCTTGTCAATTCTCTCAAAAGGGAGATCCAGGTCAGCCCGGATTCCCAGGAGGACCTGGAGCTAAAGGAGGTCTGGGAACACCTGGTCTTCCTGGTTTACCAGGGCTACCGGGGGCTAAAGGAGATGTAGGCCTCGCAGGATTCCAAGGTAAGTAATTTTATTTTGGTACTCTCAGTAAATCTCTCATGTACTCGAACAAACTGACTTGTCATCTCTTGGTAGGTCCTCCTGGTATCCCCGGTCCAAAGGGTCTTGATGGTGGGCCTGGTGTCCCTGGTGTCTCAGGAGCTCCAGGTAGACCAGGAGAGTCTGGTCGACCAGGGCCACCCGGACCGGTTGGGGAGAAGGGTCAGCCGGGAAGAGATGGGATCCCAGGACCAGGCGGTGTCAAAGGAGAACCAGGTAGGTGGCAGTTCGTACGGTGAGGATTCCCATTGAACATCTTTTGGAAATGTTCTGCCTGGCTCAGTTCATTGTTTGTGTTTACTCCAGGAATTCCTGGCTTTGGCGTTCCAGGTCCTCCTGGGATTCCAGGGTTGCCAGGTAACTTATTTCCCATCATACTGTATTTTAGCCTTAAATGTTGTGCCACTGTTCTCTGCAATCACTGGTATTTCCTGTGAAGGTGATATAGGAAACCCAGGCCTTCCTGGCCCTCCTGGAGGCCCAGGATTTCCCGGCCCAAAAGGGGATAGCGGGTTTCCAGGTCTCCCAGGTCCTCCAGGTGTCAGTGGCCCTCCAGGTCCTCCGGGACTGCCATTCCAGGGCCCTAAAGGAAATCAAGGACCCCCTGGACCACCTGGAAGAGCAGGTAAAGGGCTTGGGTGGCACTTATCACCACATGGTCGGTTGGATGTTTCTGCCTGGTTTTCTGATGTCAGATAGAAGAAGTCAATGAAGCTGCAACATCTAAGCTAAAAGTTAAGCTAAAGCTAAGATATTCTAAATGTATGCTTGGTTACCTTTTATGTGAAAATTATTTCATACATATAAATCTTGAGCAATGACAGGATCCAGTTGACTGTATCCGGCTCTCAGAGAACCAGGCAGAAGCTCCACATTGAATCTAAAGTCTGTCGTCACCATGTTGGTTGATTTGCATGGATCATTGTTTCACCAATCAGCACCGCCGGCCAGAGAGCCGTGCCCCTGCTCTGTTCCATTTTGAGCACCAAGTTTTCAACTTGACATCAGAGCATGTTGGGATTCTCCCCTTGTCTCACACCCCGCCACAGTCTTCACCGGGATTTCTCTTCGTGCCGGAACGTTACGTTCACATTGTTGTGCCCGAGTCGCCATCTCATGTTTCCTCTTTACCCAGTCCATCCACCCACATGTTTCCTCACCCATTTCCCCCGCTGTCTTTGATCTTGAGGCCTGGTCTAAACTCCTCACCTCTCCACGGTCCTGAGCTACGAGTGACTTTGTGTGTGTTTGTCTTTTCGCAGCCTGTGTGTGTGTGGTTCCTGTAGATCATTTGTCAATTGGATTTAATCACCCAAGCCATAGACAAACTCAAAACGCTCTCATAACGCTGTTTGATTTTGGATCAAACAGGCATTTTCTTTTGAGTTATTGTGTCACATTTGGCATATCACAATTATAAATGAGAACGCACCAATTGTTCAGCGGATGACAACTTCTGTCACTGACAGCAGATCGGACAGATCAAACATCAAGTAGCTAGCCAGAATGTTGTAATATCTGTGACTGGTTATCGGTCGAGCTGTGGCTCACCGCTAAGATGCTAACAACCGAGATGTGCTCCAAACACCGCTGAGGAAATATTTGGAATATTTTGAAGCTAGGTTCTGTGAAGTAATTGTTACATTTACAGCATGTAGCATTAACAAATGTGATCTCCACTGAAATGTCGTTTCAGTGGAGATCAAAGGAAAGTAAATAAATCCTTACAGTCATGAAAGGCTAACAGCTGGCCTAGCAGGCACTGGAGTAGCACATTTTAGTTTTCTAAAACAACTCAAAATGGAAATGTTTATATACATGTTAATGCAATGCCATATTAGCATTATTTAGCCCTTTTAGTAGCCTAATAATGCCAATGTTGCTATGCAAAGCAACACTGAATCAATCGGCTAATCGGCTAAGGTAATCAGGATGATATCCAAACAAGTACAAGACCTGGGAAAAAAAGCAGAGTAACATACTATCTTTGATCCAAAGAAAACAGAGGGTTACTCACTATCAGCAAATTTGACATTTGATAGCTGCATTGTAACTTCAATTAATAATTGTTGGCCACTAAGACAACAGCAGCAAACTCAGCATAAGTTTTGACAATTAATATCCATTACCAGTGTTGTGTTAGACAGATATATTTTCAGGAAGAGTTTATTGAAATTTCAAAGTTCACCAAAACCAAGGCTACTAGCTGTTAGCTTTTTGCCAAATTGTTTCACTTTTCAAATAACTTTTGCTGTGAAGTGACAGATAGTTTACTAAAAATGGTCCACCGAACCGAACTTCAAAAATATCAGGATGTAAAAGTTCCAAACAGGATTTAATGGCTACTCTAGATAATTCAGTAGCATATAGTACAAGTTTTTTTTTTATTCATATTGCCACTAGGCAAATGTACATGTTTAATAATTTAATAGTTACAATAATCATGCTGTAAATGTAAATGTAGCAAACATGTTCTTGCATTAATATGAATTATTAGATAAGCTGCCAAGGCCATCCAGAAGGCCTTGATAGGCTCTTTTCTATTCAGTGATGCTGAAAATGTTGGCAGTTACCTTTAAATTCATGATGTGGTCGTCTAGTATGGTTAAAAACCTACAATTTTGAATTTCAGTGACAATAGGAGACAGAAACCTGATACTGTTTTTTAGAAAGGTTATTTTTTTTTCATTAAAAATTACTATTTTCACAGGCACCACTGAAATTTAGACGCATATACAATTCATGTATTACTTTAAAAGAGTCGTTAAATTTAGCAGATCAGAAATCTCAAATTGTGGTCGGTGCATCTCGATCAATAAACCCTGAATCTGAGCGAGACTATTTTTGAGTTTGTGACTGGCTTCACTGTCCTGACTGGGTTTTGTCCCCATCAATCAAGCCATCTGCATGGAGACTTGTTCGACCATTCACCAGACCTCGCACAGTGCTGGACAGAGTGGAAAATCCACTGAATATATATCGTGTAAAAGTCACTTCACATTTAAAATGCCCACGGAATTCAGCGGCTTCTTCGTGTGAAAATTCAAACTTAAGAATTTGTAATGTGTCATAATCCATTTTGATGTGTCTACAAACTAGTAGTGAGGGAAATGAGACTTTGATCTCTTCCTTTGCACATACGTCAGCAGTTTAAGTTTGCCACCAACAATATCATTGACGTTCATCAGTTCATATGAAATTCATTACCCTACAGACATAAAGATATAAAGCTGTGATATAATTTCCATCAAACTCCATCACTGTGTGAGGTCAGAAGGAAATCAAATGTAAGTATAAAAATGTGATGCTTTGAGATCTCACCCCATGTTTCCTGCGGCTTGGCCCCGCCCACCACGGCGTGGCCTCTCCTACCTCTCCACGTGACAACTTTCACATCCGGCTTCGAAGGCCCCGCAGGTCAGATGAACGGCATCCGGACTTTTCTTGCACGTCTCCTGCAGCAACACTTGTGTTTAATATCACTCTGATCCACTGTGATGGAAACAAAATCAACTGAAGACTCTGAATAATTTTTTGTTTTTTATTTTCTTCCTAATAACTCCTTTCTCTCGTTTTTCATGCACACTGATGGTAGGGTAGTCCACGTTTAACAAGTAAGCACGTTTAGAAAAACAGTGAAAGTGATGACAATAGATTGCAAATGTCTCTTATGAGTAAAGTGGGTCACCAAAAGTACGTCAACCTGGATCACATGGTCTGTCAAATTAAATCAGGTTCACTGAATCACTTATCACAAGCATTCACTATATGACTAACTCACCAAGGATCATTCTTCTTTGTTGTGATTTCTGTATAATTCACAAAACCTCTACCATTAATCATTGGATTAATTATTTACTTTTTATTTATTTAAATGTAATGCATTTGCTTTAAGTTTTTTAGAATAGAGTGCTTTCCGGAATCTCAACTGTTACTTCTTGAATATTCCTGCTGTTACAGTTTTCTCTGTCTAAACCTCCTCTTCTTCTTCTTCTCTGTTTTTTTGCCCTGCGGCATCCTGGTATCGGTTTACCTGGGAATTCTGGGAATCCTAGGTCCTCCAGGTTAGACCCACCGGATTCTTGGTTTGGCTTAAACATTGTCACGTCAGCAGCCTACAACTATAACATTGAGTGAAACATTAGTGAAAGCAGCTGCTTGGTTGCCGCGGTGGCTAGCAAGACTTTCTTTGAGTTTTCATCATGCATTCCAGTTTGCGTTAGTAGTCTGAGAAACATTCAAGCTCTGAGATACGACACTTTGATGGTGCTTTTTCCTAGCTAGAATGAATGGATTATGATGGCATAATTGTTTCATAACCCCTTTTTCATCCTACAGGACCAAATGGACAACTCAAGCAAGACTACCTAAACAAACAAACACACTAATTCACAACTGAACATATTATCCTGTTTATCATAATCAGATCATCTTTCGACTCTGAAGAGTTTTCTTTCTATGATGTGAAATATTTTGACATATTTTTTCAAAACATTATTTTGACCTTAAGAGTATAGGTAGCATAAGTATAAATTACAAAAGGTAAACAAAAAAAATGTATTTATTGAGACATTGCAAACACGTGGACTTTCTTAATGTGAACGCGTCATATTGTAATAAAACGGATTTATGTGTTTTCTCATAGGCAGATTGATGATTAAAAAAAAAAGAACTAACACAAAATATATGTCGACATGTAGAATATGTGAATATTGTTAAGTTGTTTATCATTTCTAGAGATTAAATTTTATTTTTTGCAATCCAGGTCATAACAGTGTGACGTGAAATAAAAAGTCTATTATGTAGATTTACAGTTTCTAATTGAGTCGGTGTTCCTTATTGGATCTTATCTATTGGATCTGTAGATTTTGTTCCTATCAATAAAAGTCTAAACTTAAGCATAATAATAATCTGTACTGTAAGTAAGTAACAAAGGGACATTCAGGTAAGCCAAAACAATTACTTGATTATAACTAAAGGATTTTGTGGGCTTTCTAGACTATTGGAAATTGATCTTGTATATCCATTGCATATAAAGACACAACGTTTTATGTAAATAATACTACAACTGAGATTTATTCTCCATCAAAGCAAGAGGTTATTGTTTATTTATTTATTTATTTTTTAATATTTGCACTTTTTATTGAGAATATTTTTTCCATACAAGTGTACATACAGATTTTACAGTTTTGAAGAAGAAAATTTGGTTTTCTTATCCACTCTTCTCTTCCAAATCAACACAATTTTAAACCTCTTCTCCTCAAAAATGAACTGTAAGCAAACTATTTACAGTCTGTAGCTCTATAAGGGTACCTAAACCCACAATATTAATCAACAAAGTCTGATCTCCATGGTGAAATAAAACCCCGCCACTTTTTCCAATAATTTTTAAATTTTCCAGACTCTAATCTGATAGAAAAAGTCAGCCTTTCCATAATATAAATATTATGCATTACTTCAACCCAATCTTCCCTTTTAGGAGCTTCTGCCTTCAGCCACTTCCTAGTAATGGCTTTTTTGCTTGCTACCAACATAATCCTATATATATATTTATCAGCTGCACTTGTTAATCTTTCCATCCCTCTCCCCATGTACAGATCATCAAATGTGAGTGGGATAGTCACCTCCAGCACCTTATCCATACAACTCTTTAAATCCTGCCAATAGGGTACCATGTAGGCACAATCCCAAAACACATGGAAGTGACCCGCTCTGTCTTTTCCACACTGCCTCCAACATCTTGTATCTTGGTATTTTGTTTGTGCTGGTGTACTGAAATATCTTACAATATTCTCCCAGCCAAACTCTCTCCACAAAAGGGAACAAGATGTTCTCCACTGTTGCCCACATATCTCCTCCCAGTTCTTCTGAGAAAGCCCACAGTTAGCATCTTTTTCCCATCTTACTTTTATATATGTTGTATTGCTTTTCTTCAAATTTTCCAATCCTATGTACAATTTAGAAATTATTTTCTTCCCCAGGTTTGATTCATTTGCTGAAATAAACATCTTAACTATACCAGATTCCAACTCAATTAAATTGATCTTTTTTAGTAGTTCTTCCATATAGTGCCTCAATTGTAAGTACCTGAAGAAATCCTTGTTGTTTAAATCATATTTATTCTTCAAAGCTTTGTATAGTATTTTTCTTAACCACCTCCCAGAATATATTTTGACCCTTTTCCCATTGACTAAATGTTTTGTCTGTTACATTCGGTTTAAAATCTGAATCATGTGCTATCCACCTTAGTACTCTGCTCTGTCAACCCATATTTTAGAATAATTTTATTCCATATGTCAAGAGATAATCATAGCCATGGATTTGACTCCTCCCTAAGGTGTTTTCTCAATTTGTTATCGTTTATTATGGCTTGTAAAGGTATCGTGGGAGACATAGCACATTCTATATCTTTCCATTTTGCAGTGTATAATGGATTGCTTATGTTCAGGAGGGTACCAAGCTGTGCTGCAACATAGTAGCTCTTAAGGCAGGGTAAAGCTAACCCCCCTTTGTCCTTCGGTAACTGCAAAGTTCTGAATCTAATCCGTGGTCTTCTTCCTTGCCATATGAATCTTGATATGATCTTATCCCATTCTGTAAAATCTTTATCCGTCACCTCAACTGGGAGAGTCGTGAATAAATACAGCAACCTTGGTAATACATTGGTTTTAATCATTTCTACTCTTGACGCTAAGCTTGTAAAAGGGATTAAACTCCACCTTCCCATATCTGACTTTATTCTCGACACCAAGAAGCTAAAATTTAAAGATTTTAGTACAGATAAGTCATGAGGCAGAAATACTCCGAGGTATTTCAGAGATTTTGAATGCCAATCCCAACTAAATTTTTTTTGAATAGATTGATCTGGTGAATAGTTGAAAGAGAGAACTTGGGTTTTCTTTGTGTTTAATTTGTAGCCTGACATCAGACCAAACTCATCCATTGTATTGATTAGTGCTGGAAGCGACCTGCCTGGTTGAGATAGGTAAATCAAAACATCATCCGCAAATAATGCTATCTTTTGTTCCCCTCCTTCCATGCATATGCCCTTTATATTTTTGTTCTGTTTTATCCACTGGCTTAAAGGTTCCAAATATATGGCAAATAACAGAGGGCTAATGGAGCAGCCTTGGCGGCATCCTCTTTGTAATGTAAATGCTTTTGAAAAGTTCCCATTAATTTTGATCTTAGCTGTTGGTTGGTAATATAGTGATTGAATAGTTTTGATAAACGTTTCGTTAAAACCGAATTGTTCTAGCACCTTATATAAGAAATTCCACCTGACAGAGTCAAAAGCTTTTTCCGCGTCCAATCCCAATATTACAGCTTCTGTTCTTGTTTTAATAATATTTTGCATTACCAGCAATGTGCGCCTAATATTATCCGTTGTCTGTCTTTTCTTTAGGAATCCTGTTTGGTCCAAATCAATTATGTCCGGCAGAATTACCTCTAGACGTCTAGCCATAACTGCTGTAAATAGTCTATAGTCTAAATTTAGGACACTAACTGGTCTATAATTGGCACAGTCTAATTGATCTTTCCCTTCCTTTGGAATAACCGCAATGAATGCTTCCCTCCAGGACCTTGGCGTCTCTCCCTCTTTTAATACCCAGTTGAATGTATTTTTTAACAAGGGGATCAATGGTTTTCTTAGCAATTTATAAAATTCAGACGAGTATCCGTCTGTGCCCGGAGCCTTGTTGGTTTTCAATCTTGAAATTTCTGAGTCTATTTCTTCTTCTGTAATCTCCTTTGTTAATATACGATTTTGATCTTCAGTTATTCTTGGTA
>CAEGAE010005248.1:0-12233 GCA_903067095.1 Girardinus metallicus | reverse complement strand
TGCCGTCCTCCTATAAGACAGGTAAGCCCCGCCCCCAGACGCCGACCTGGCCTCACCTGCAAGGGGCAGCTGCAGGTGAGGCCAGGTCACCAGATCCTTAGATCAGCGTTTTTTTCTGTTTTGGTGAGTTTTAATTTGGGTTTCAGGTCCATTTAGAGAACGCAGCATTGCTAATGTGTTCATACTATATCTCTCCCCTCGGATCAGAACCGGTAGCGCTAAAGTAGCTACAGTGGGTCTTCAACACGCAGCTACATGAGCGCATGTCCTTACCATTTAGAATCAATCTTCAAAATCTGGTATGACGCCATTAATACAAGAAAACCATAAAAATATTTTTATTTGAATCAGTGAAGCAGCATCACTACAGTTTTTGTTCAAATCTATTTTAAGTACTTATAGTTCCATTTTTGGTCACCGGTTATAAAGTTGATCAGAGCATCAAATGGCAAGTCCAGAAGTCCTAACTGTGTTTTTCACACCAGTAAGAGCTACGCTGGTGCTAAAAACATCTTTGTTTGTAGGAAGACTTTAACGAACCAGACAAACTACAGATGCTAACATCACAGATATATAGATATATATGTATTGGAAATTTTCAATCAGATTATCCTTAAACACAGCAGCTAAAATGACAGCAGAGCAAAGGAAGAGCGGACCTAATACTGAGCTAATGCTAACGAATGAAACTTGGCTAATGCTAGCAACCAACACTGAGCTAATGCTAACATCCAACACTGAGCTAATGCTAACGAATGAAACTTGGCTAATGCTAGCAACCAACACTGAGCTAATGCTAACGAATGAAACTTGGCTAATGCTAGCAACCAACACTGAGCTAATGCTAACATCCAACACTGAGCAAATGCTAACGAATGAAACTTGGCTAATGCTAACAACCAACACTGAACTAATGCTAACATCCAACACTGAGCAAATGCTAACGAATGAAACTTGGCTAATGCTAACAACCAACACTGAACTAATGCTAACATCCAACACTGAGCAAATGCTAACGAATGAAACTTGGCTAATGCTAGCATCCAACACTGAGCTAATGCTAACGAATGAAACTTGGCTAATGCTAGCAACCAACACTGAGCTAATGCTAACATCCAACACTGAGCAAATGCTAACGAATGAAACTTGGCTAATGCTAACAACCAACACTGAACTAATGCTAACAACTAAATTTGAACTATTGCTAACAACCAACGCTAGGCTAATGCTAACAACCAATACTGAGCTAGTGCTAACAACCACACTATCTTCTCCTCCCAGCTCCCTCCAGCAACAACGCCTACTGGGAGCAGCAGCACCAGCAGCTCCTCCAGAGTCTGCCTCCGGCGCTGATGGAGGAATATGGCGAGGACTACATCGCCGAGACCAAGGACCTGTTCCAGAGATTTGCCGAGCACGCCAACCCGGACCTCAGCCCTGTGGTGGACGCCATCGTCCACGCGCTGCTGTCGCCGCAGCCGCAGGCGCGCTACTACGCCGGGCGCGGCCTCGGCCTCATGTACTTCCTGTACGACTGCTGTCCAATCAGCATCAGGAACCGCTTCCTGCAGAAACGCTTTCTGAAGAAGACGCTGATGCCGCGCGCGCTGAGGAAGCAGGACGGGTCTGCAGGCGAACCTCAGCCTCAGCAACAATGAGGACGAGCTGCAGAAGACAAGGAACTCTTCGTTCTTGATCCCACTGCTGCAAGGACAGAGAAACAAAACGCAAAATCTAGAAACCACACAGGTGACAAGAACAGAAGTTCCTAAACATTTCAGATATAAATCAGAAACCAATCAATAACCAATCAGGCATCTTCACATTTACGGTTTTAATAAACTACGTTTCAGACGTTTTTCCAGATAAGGAGCAGTTGCTTTGTTAAATTTAACAATTAAAGTTAATAGACATTATTTTCTGAGTCCCTAAGGGACACGAGTGGAATAAATTTGTACCCGACTTTAACAAATCATAAATTGATCATTGTGAAAGCAGCTATCTTACTATTGTTGCACTGAAGGGGCTAAAATAAAGAAAAATACAGATAAAATTGAGCAGGAGTTTGAGATGATATGTAATCAGCACTAACTGCTGGGGTGCAGGACATATCAATAAGGATGTGTATCAATTCAAGATTCTTTCATTTCTTTGGGATGAATTAAAGACATGTTAAGAATTTAAAAAAAATCTCATCTACTTTTGTACTAAGTATTTTATTCATAAATGTAAATTATAAAATACAGCTCCTTATTGATCTGAGGAAATATTTTCATTTTCTGTCTTAAAAAAGTGAAACAATAAAAACACTCAGTTTATTCTATAATTTCAGTTGTTTTTTTTTATCTGCATGATCGCTGATGTCATCCTTTATTTCTGTCTGTTATTTTCTGTTATTATTTTAATTTCAATTTATTCTAACAAATATAAATACAAGCCCGGGACGGAAATCGAACCCCCGACATCTGCACCAAGACTGTAATCCCGAGTTTATCACCCCAATGCGTCATACGTCGTTAGGCGGGTCCTGGCTGACGTTGACCAATAGGAGCAGAGTTGGAGCGTTACCAAGGAAACGGCGTATAAGGCTACGTGACGGTGAGGCTGCAGGAGCGCAGCTAGCGGAACAGCGGACCGAGGCGCAGCTTCTACAGTCTAATTCTTTACTGATTTCTGATCAAAATGAATCTTTCCGGCAGCGGCTTGGATCTCTGCCGAGGCTGACGCTTCTGTGGCCGCGGTGGGAGCTCAGGCCGGCGCCCTGCGGTTAGTTAGCCAGTTAGCACGGGACCACAGAGCGGGCTAGACCTCGCTGCCTCTCCCGGACTGTGGGTTCCGCTGCGGGGATGGAGCTGAGCTAGCCGCCGGGCTGGGACCATCTGGCCTGGTTCTTCCGGACAGCAGCCCGTTGAGACCGACCCAGAGATGCGGGATGAGATGAGGCGCCGCGGGCCGAACCTGAAACCCAGACCCGACCAGTCGTGTTAGCCAGGTGAGCTGCGTCCAGAACCGGGCTCGGTTCGACTCGAGGAAGCGTTTGAGGTCAGATGAATCGATGATGATCAAATTGAACTGATCATTTCTGTCGGGATATTTTCATGTTCAGTTTAATGATTTAACGGTGAAAACTGGGTTAATGGTTCCGATGAAAATGATTTAACCCCAATAACAGCAGCTTGCTATAAAAACCTGTCTAATCCTGACGTCACCTGAAGGGAGCTTTCCTATTGGTCCATGTCCCGTCAGCTTCTACTGGATCACTGGTCTCATTCAGGTCCAGTTCGGTTCTGATTGTTATCAGAACAATCTGAGTCAGCTGATTGTAATATGGAGTGGAGAGTACCAGCGTGTTTCAGCTGCAAACCTCCAGCAGAACCAGAACCAGAACCAGAACCCGTCCTGATCCGGAAACCCTCAGCATGATGCTGCCTGTGACTAGTGGAGGAACCGGACCGGCCTGCAGCTTTAATGTATGAAATACAGAAACAAAGAATTCCTCTTTGAAATGTAAAAGTCACAACAGGATCTGATCTGAACATGAGGAGAGCTGATTGGCTGATTGGTTATTGATTAGCCAATCAATAGCTGGATGCTACAGGTGATTAATTGGAGGTTATTTTTCAGAATGTGAACCAGGTGAAGCTAAAACCCGGACCCGGCTGGTTCTGGTGGAACAGATTTACAGAAACTGGTTTTTATCTTAAATCTTTATATTTATTGATCAGTTTTATAGCATTATTGGTGATTATTCCAACAAGCGTCTGAGCTCCAGTTGTGAGCCACTGACCAGTTGGACCAGTCTGGAGTAAGGAGACCAGTGATCCCAGAACCAGGAGCTGAACGGATCTAGTGAGTCTGGCTCTGGACGAAGCTTCAGACTGACGATGCCCCCCCTCAGGGATGGAGGTGTGCGGCAGGAACCCGAACCGCACGGCGCCGACCCCTGACCCCCGGCGCTCCGAGGTGCCGCTCTGCTCGCGGACCAACGGCTGGAGCTGGCCGCCTCACCCCTTCCAGCTGCTGGCCTGGCTGCTCTACGTCTACTTCGCCGTCACCGGCTTCGGCGTGTTCGTCCCGCTGCTGCCGCCGCACTGGGTCCCCGCGGGCTACATCGTATCCTTCCTGCTGCCGGCCGGGGTCAGAGGTCAATCCGGGTCACTCTGTGCCTCTTGTTGAGATTGTGGTCTGTTGGGCAGAGCGGGCCGGGTGTAGTGGGTCGGATGTTGGCCTTCCTGATCCGGAGTTTGCAGCCGTGTTTCCGTTGTTACACAGAAATTCTGAAAATAAACTTCTTTCATGGAAACAAGAATTTAGAAAACACTCTGGTTCTGACAGAATGTTTTGTGCTGGGATGAAATCCTGTTCAGCCTCATTAAAATAGATTTATTTTCAAAACTGCAACGGAAACATTTGAGTCACTTCATCCGAGTCGGATGGTCACCGACCGGATGTTACTACCGGCCGGATGTTACTACCGGCCGGACGTTACTACCGGCCGGACGTTACTACCGGCCGGACGTTACTACCGGTCGGACGTTTCTACCGGCCGGACGTTACTACCGGTCGGATGTTACTACCGGCCGGACGTTACTACCGGTCGGACGTTTCTACCGGCCGGATGTTTCTACCGGCCGGATGTTACTACCGGCCGGATGTTTCTACCGGCCGGATGTTTCTACCGGCCGGATGTTTCTACCGGCCGGATGTTTCTACCGGTCGGACGTTACTACCGGTCGGACGTTTCTACCGGCCGGACGTTTCTACCGGCCGGATGTTTCTACCGGCCGGATGTTTCTACCGGCCGGATGTTTCTACCGGTTGGATGTTTCTACCGGTTGGATGTTTCTACCGGTTGGATGTTTCTACCGGTCGGATGTTTCTACCGGCCGGATGTTACTACCGGTCGGATGTTACTACCGGCCGGATGTTACTACCGGCCGGATGTTTCTACCGGTTGGATGTTTCTACCGGTCGGATGTTTCTACCGGTCGGATGTTACTACCGGTCGGATGTTTCTACCGGCCGGATGTTACTACCGGTCGGATGTTACTACCGGCCGGATGTTACTACCGGCCGGATGTTACTACCGGCCGGACGTTACTACCGGTCGGACGTTACTACCGGTCGGACGTTACTACCGGTCGGACGTTACTACCGGTCGGAGGTTACTACCGGTCGGACGTTACTACCGGTCGGACGTTACTACCGGTCGGACGTTACTACCGGTCGGACGTTACTACCGGCCGGATGTTACTACCGGTCGGACGTTACTACCGGTCGGACGTTACTACCGGTTGGACGTTTCTACCGGTTGGAACGCAGAAGAGAGACGGGAAGCGGCAGGAGGAGGATGTTGGTTTCTTTACTTCATTGTCATTTCAATAATTCTTCTGGAAAATCTCAGTTAACCCCAAAACGGCGAATACGTCGCCGCTCCTGAGTAGGCGGGGCTTCCTGAGTAAGATGCTGACGTCTCCTCTGATTGGCTGATGATGGTGAGCGCGAGCGGCTGGGTTATCATCTGATGTAAATGTTTAGCTCCATCGCTGCATGTGTTTTAACGACTAGTGAACAAAGTTATTAACGTTCTTTCTGCTTTAATGGAAACACTACAAATGTGATTTTGTTTTTTTGACATCAGCAGAATATTAAAGATTTTCAAACATCAGTAACAGAAATGCAGCAACAAAAAACAAGGAGAGCGGCAGGAAGCGGCGGGACAGAGCAGCTCAGCTGCTGTGGCCGAGTCCGGCTCCAGGTCTACAGGTGTCTCCTAGTCTCCGCCTGTTGCTGATCCCTAACCGCCGCTCAGTGCACCGGCATCCTGTTCGTGTCCCACCTGTGCGTCCACGTCCTGGCCGTGTCCGTCGACCCGGCCGACCTCAACGTGAGGATGAGGAGCGACAGAGGGCCGGTCCCCGCCTTCGACCGCTCCAAACACGCGCATGTAATCGAGAACTGCCACTGCTACCTGTGCCAGGTGGATGTGTGAGTAACGGCCTCACAAACCCTGCAGGTGTGTTTACCTGCGCCGCCGCCGCTTAGGGAGTCATTAAATCGGCCTCAGGAGGTCAGAGTGCCCCCCGCAGGCCGCTCAGCGCAAACACAGCAGCAGCAGCTCAGTCAGCCGGTTCAGCTCCGACTCACATGAGCAGCTTCTGCTCAGGAAACATGGCGTCACATAAAACCGCCATGATCAGTAAAACATGGAGGACAGACCTGCTGCTCCTGTCTCCTTCCAACCGGGCCGGGGGGGGGCCGGGGCTCCCGGGGGCTCCGGCCTGATGGGAGCTGAATCCAGGTCAGTGGGATGTCTCCTGGGACAGGAAACCTCCCATGATCCTCTGCTGCCCATCCAACATCTGAAACAGATTTAACCTGGCATGCTGCATTGCATTCTGGGGATTGCAGTATTTTACTTCACTTGGAGTGTGTGTTCTTTCAGGGGACCCAAGTCGAAGCACTGCAGCGCCTGTAACAAGTGCGTTGCTAACTTCGACCACCACTGCCGCTGGCTCAACAACTGTGTGGGCAGCAGGAACTACAAGTGAGTACTTCCTGTTTCCTGGTGTCAGCTAGCGGGCTGAAGGAGGCTCTGCGGGGGAAAACGTGAGGAACACCACGTCCTCCTGTCAGTCTGAAGCACAGCTACCTGTCAGTAAATGAATCGGCCTTTTGACAGAAACCAGCCCAGATCTGGGTTTTAAAATGGTTTTTATTGGCCTCAAGTTTTCATTGGTTGGAAGCAGAAAATCATGATAATTAATAGAAGAAAGTGTTGAAAACATGAATATGATGTGTGACTTAATATTGTATAATATTCCCACTTATTGAGATGCAGCAGCTTGTTGAGTTCTGCTGCATCATGACCGGGTTCCTTACTGCTCCATCCTGACGCCACATTGGTCACCATTGTGTTACTGTCCTCTTTGTGACTTCTGATTGGCTGATCCACTGCAGTGGGGCGGGGCAGGACACGTGTCCTCACGTGTCCCCCTGTCCTGCAGGTTGTTCCTCCACAGCGTCGTCTCCGCTCTGCTTGGCGTGTCTCTGGTTCTGGTCTTTGCCTTCTATGTCTTCGTCGAGTTCTTCAGGGACCCGTCCAACCTGCGCACCGACAAACACTTCCTGGGTAAGACGTGACCTCTGACCCCGTGGGACAAGGCTTGTAGCTTGCAGTGTGAGACAGAATGTGTTTGTTGTGTCCACAGTCCAGAATCAGACAGGCGTGTGGTTCGTCTTCCTCCCTGTGGCTCCTCTCACATCAGCGGCCGCCGTCATCCCGGTTCTGGCTGCCGTTACCATGGCGATGGGCCTGCTGTCGTCGGGGCTTCTCTGCCACCTGCTCTGCTTCCACATCTACCTGAGTAAGAGCGTCACCTGTCTCACCTGTGTCCCCCGCCGGCCGCTCTGGCTCACACGGAGCCGTGTGTCTCCTCAGTGTGGAACAGACTCAGCACCTACGAGTACATCGTGCGACAGCGCCACCGCCTGGACAGCAGAGACCCGAGGACAGCCGCCGCAGCTAAGCAGAGCAGGCGCCCGTCCGTCGTCCAGGTAACGAAGCGCTCACCCGAGCGGCCCAACCTGCCCTGCGTCCTGACGCCTCTGCTGTCCCGACAGGACGTGAACTACTCAGGGACCCTGGGGTACACCAACCCCCAGATGGACGTCCAGCAGGGACAGGCGGACACCTGTGCTGGTTCCGATCCGGTCCCCAGGTAACGTCCGAACCCAGAGCAGGGGTCCTTGTTGCCATGGAGACTGCTGTCTCTGACTCCCCGGAAGCAAACGGAGTGTGTGCTGTGTGTTGTAGGGATTTGTTCGACACACATCGACACCGAGTGTCACAGCAATGACCAAAATAAACAGGAAATATTGAGGGCAGCTAAATTGCCGTAGCGGACGAAAATAAATATTTTGGTATTAGTCTTTAAAATACCAGAATTTTTACAGAAGTATCCGGTGACATGAACTTCAAATATTAAATTATGTGTTATGATCAGTTAGTCCGTACTCGAGTAGATCTTTTTACCAAGTACTTTCTACTCTTGATCAGTTAAAGCTTAATGTATTAATGCTTGACACGTTGAAGTTATACAATCTCTGGGTCTCACCTGCAACCTTAAGATCCTTTGAAATTTTCCAAGAAATGTGGGAAAAAAAGATGCTGGTGGTCACAGCAGGAACTGCACCTTCACGCCAGCTGCCCTCTCTTTCAGTTTCCTGGCCAATGGCAGAGCGAGGAGCGCGTCCAATCCGGTCCATGAAGAGGAGGCTCTGCCCACCGCCTCCACAGAGCTGAAGGCACACACACACCGACACACACAGGTCGGCGTTTTCGTCCTGCTCCGTTTGGCCCGCTCTTTATGATTCTAGTTCTGTTCAGTCACTTTGTCATGTTTGTCTTTTATACCACAGAAGAAGAAGAAGAAGAAGAGGAAGGGGCTTCAGGTTCCAGCGGAGGTGACCAGAGAGCACTGCCCACCTGTAGCTCCACCCCCAGGTATGAGCTCACCTGTCTCTGCTCCCGGCCGACCCGCAGGCTCTGGAGCTAGCTGTGTAAAGCGAGCTAGCTCCAGCGCGGAGAGCGGCCGTCTGCTGGTCGGGTCTGGATGATGAAGACCTCTGATCGGCTCAGAGGCCCAAACAGAAAAATGAACCTTTAAATAAAGAGCAGAGATGAGGCTTCCAGCTGCTGGAGTCAAATCAGTTCATTAAATGCACTTCTGATGCATTTAATGAACATCTGATTGTTCACTGTTTGTAGAGGTGCTGATTTAAAATCGAAATTTGATCAAAAAAATCAGCCAGACGTAGATTTCTGGAGCAAAGTTAACCCGTCGAGTTCCTGTAGAGCCAAGGCTTTTTCCATTAAGAAAGCACAGCGGGCGCGGCGGTGCAGAAGCGGGACTCCTCGTTGCCTCCGATCATCTTGCATGATCTTAACTCCTCCACACTCTATATCCTCCTCTTGGATATGGCAGCGTCTCTCCTTCCCTCTGTGTCCATCTGAGGAGTTGGAAAAGATCCTAGCCCGGCTCGGTCCTTCCTCTGCCCTCCACTTCCTGTTCATCCTGTTCATCCTCACCTGGATACCACTTCCTGTTCATCCTGTTCATCCTCACCTGGATACCAGCCTTGGCCACCTTCAGGTCTGCACTGTGGCTCCGCAGACTTGATGAGAGTCACAGAGGCGGTGCACTCTCTGAAAATACTTTCCGTTGAGTCAGTCGTAGCTTTATTGGGCAGCCGTCTCCGTCTCTGACTCTCCAGTAGTTGCTTCACTAGTCATGGTTGTCGTCCAGTTTTTTGTGGCTGCCATTGATGTCTGAGTGTAAATACGTCCACTGATGCATCTGGACGCATCATCAGTGATGTTCCTGGCATCATTGCGTGTTTTGGGTCTTTCGTCTTCACACATCCTCTACCAGGTGACCCATCCAGGTATGTTCAGTCCATCTTGGGTCCAGATGTAGCCTCCACAGTTCTCCTCTCTTAAGCCGCACCCATCTTGAAGCCATCTCTGCTGCTTCAGTGGTGCAATGGGTGGCTCTCCTCTTGCTTTTTCCCTCGATGCCAAGACTACTCAAGGCTCTGGCCAAAGAGTGAGCCGTGTAACGTGTGTAGCACGTGGCTCTCCAACCTGCCTGCTTGCAGTCACTGATCAGCCATGTGGAGAACTTTTTCAGCTCCAGCAGCACGGTTTGCTTGATGACCTCAAGACTCCAGGACTCGTGTGTCTGAGCAATGTGGCAGCAAAGTGGCTTTTCCAGATCCACCAATAGCTTCCTCTCTCTAGGAGAGGTAAAGATGCCTGCCGACTGAAGGCATCTTTAATCGGAGAGACATAACTCAAATGAGTCCTGTGCTGATGGCTGATCCATAGTTTATCATAAAAATGACAAACCATTTATCACTGTGTTAATATCTGGAATAATATAAAGACCTTTCCATGCCCCCATATTCCATGTTGTTTTAATGAAAAATCATTCTTTCGTTTCAAACAATAATGAAAGACATTGTAGTAAGCTTTACTAGCAGGTGTATAATTATGATAATAATGATGTGTTCCTTGCTTCGCGCGAAACCCCCTGCGCGCTTCGTGTCGGCGTTCTGCCTGTGTCAACCTGCTCATCAATTTTTTAGGAGTGTTTTTGGCCCCGAAGGGTTTCAAATGCAGGAATCCTGAAAATAAATGTATTGTTGCACCCAATGTGAGCCAGCATCCTTATTAATGTCCACAGTCACCTAAACTGTGTCCTGCATCACTTCCGTCAAAGAACAGGCTGGTGTTGTATGTGAAAAGGATTTAATGCAAAAAAGTATGAAACTGAAACGAGACAAAACAGAAAAATACTTAGTACACAAATCTACTATTGTCAAATAAACACTATATATAGATACAATGGCGTATGTGGTTCTTCTATCTACATAAGCCATTGTCTAGATAAGCTATTGTCCCCGAGGGACACGGTCCAACGCCTTCTCCAAGTCCACAAAACACCTGTAGACCGGCTTGGCAAACTCCCAGAACCCTCCAGGACCTGCTGAGGGTGTAGAGCTGGTCCAGTGTTCCACGACCAGAACCAGAACCACACTGCTCTACCTGAATCCGAGGTTCGACTATCCAACGGACCCTCCTCTCCAGAACTCCTGAATAGACCTTACAAGGGAGGCTTAAGAGTGTGCCCCCCCCCTGTAATTGGAGCAAACCCTCCGGTCCCCCTTTTTGAACAGGGGGACCACCACCCAGTCTGCCAATCCAGGGGACCTGCCCCCGATGTACATGCAATACTGCAGAGTCGCGTCAGCCAACAGAACCCTACGACATCCAGAGCCTTAAGGAACTCCAGGTGAATCTCATCCATCCCCGGGGCCCTGCCACCGAGAAACTTTTTAACCACCTCAGTGACCTCGTCCCCAGAGATCGGAGAGCCTGACCCAAAGTCCCCAGGCTCAGCTTCCTCAATGGAAGGCATGTTGGTGGGATTGAGGAGGTCTTCGAAGTATTCTGCCCACCGGCCCACAACGTCCCGAGTCGAGGTCAGCAGCACACCATCCCCACTATAAACAGTGTTGGTGCTGCACCGCTTCCTCCTCCTGAGACGCCGGATGGTGGACCAGAATCTCCTCAAAGCCATACGGAAGTCTTTCTCCATGGTCTCTCCAAACTCCTCACATGTTTTTGCCTCAGCAACCACCCAAGCTGCATGCCGCTTCGCCCTCCGGTACCCATCAGCTGCTTCTGGAGTCCCACAGGCCAAAAAGGCCCGGTAGGACTCCTTCAGCCTGACAGCGTCCCTCACCGAAGGTGTCCACCAATGGGTTCGAGGGTTGCAGCCGCGACAGGCACAGACAACCTTGCGACCACAGCTCCGATAAGCCGCCTCGACAATGGAGGCACGGAACAAGGTCCACTCAGACTCAATGTCTCCCCACCTCCCACGGAACGTGTTCAAAGTTCTGCCAGAGATGGGAGTTCAAGCTCCGCCTCACAGGGGACTCCGCCAGACTTTCCCAGCAGACCCTAACCTTCCTTGGGTGACCCTACAAGGGACATAAAGCCCCAGACAGCAGAGCTCCTAGGATCATTGGGACACTCAAACCCCTTCACCATGATAAGGTGGCAGCCTAAGGAGAGGAACATAAAGCCAGTGGAACCCAAATACAATCAAAAGAGCATTTCAAACATAATGAGAATATAACCCAACCATCAAACAGTTTACAATTACCTGGAGAACTTCTCACCATTATGAGCAGACAAACTGAAATCACAGCAGCCGTGGTAAAGGAGCAACACTGTATGACTCTCCCACCACGCGACATTCCTGTTTTTGATGGTGATCCTCTGCAGTACAGAGCCTTTATTAAAGCCTTCGAACAAGGAGTTGAAATCAAAACAACCAATGCGGACTGTCTGTACTACCTGGAACAATTTACTAAAGGTCAACCTCGTGAGCTGGTGCGCAGTTGTCAGCATATGGATCCAGATTATGGCTATACTGTAGCAAAGACTTTATTGCAGGAACATTTTGGAAATCCTTACAAAACTGCAACTGCATGTAACCACTGTTCTAGTTTCCCCTATGAACAGCCCAGATTCTCTGACCTACACTCCATCAAATGCTTCATAGAAATAAGTGTATTAATTGGCAATAGCATATGTTGTAAATGGAGTGCGTAACTGAGCACAATAACAAGGCTAAGATAACTACGACTAAGATCTAAAT
>CAEGAE010005247.1:0-30913 GCA_903067095.1 Girardinus metallicus | reverse complement strand
TATATATATATATATATATATATATGTATATATATATTTCCCAGGGTATTGATAATTGTTAAAGTCTTATTTGAACATCACTGTCTGTCTTCTTTTTAATCCAGGAAAGTTGAAGGACAAGACTTTTGAAACTGTGATGAACTTGGTTAGCTGATTCTATTTTTAGTTTTAAGCCTCTTTATGTAGAAAACGTCTACATGGAGAGCTTAATGGAATAAAACCCACTGAGAAAATGATTTTCAGGTTTGTCTTTTCTGCCTTTGATTAGTTGACACAAAATCTACTGTCTTTTTGCTTCTTGCAGCATAACACTGTGAAAAGAAGAGTCTTATTCCTTTTTTCAATATTATTTAGGACCAAGAATTGATTTATACATTTCATCTAATTTGTTTTATTTTTCCTTTTCTGAAATGACATGAAACTGTTCTTTTGATGTCTCCGAAAATTGGACATTTCTTTAGTGCTGAAAACTGAATCATAGCAACTTTTTTGAGGTCACAAAAGATCATTCAAACTGTTTAGACTTGTTGTAGAGGACACCTAAACCAAGCATTTAATTTTTGGTCCATTGATGCAATGAGTATTATACACATAATTAGTCTATTAGTCACAAGAAATTTGTTTTTCTGGGAATCACAAAAGATTTAAAATAGTTCTTCTTGTTAATAAGCCCTAATTCATTTTGATGACCTAGAGAACGTAATCAGTGGTCATTGTTAGTGGATATTCAGGTTTTCAGGTCTTCATCTGAGCAAAATTACTTAATGCTTCTTCAGCCTAACATGATAAACACATAAGATACACCTCCCACAAAATCCATTGTTCTCCCCCTTCATTCCTAACCATTAATGGCCCTGAGCTAGGACTTAGAGAGCTGTGTAAAGTGCTTACCTGCAGGGTTTACACAACAGCAACACAAAAGCCTGATGAGTCTGTTGCAAACACAGGCAAACAGTGAATAACCCCCTTCTTTATTAGGTTTTAATCATAGTAATACCCACAATCATCAGTTCAGAAAAGATGACTGTGTGTGGCCTCCATTAAAAGTTTACTTTTGTGAACAAAAAGCACAATTTTCAATATCGCTTCTTCTAATAAAAAGAGTCTTTTTTGCCTGACAAAGTAGTGACTCAGCAACAGAAGGTGGGGTTTTCAATATTTTGTGTTTATAAGCTAAAGGGAAAATACTTTTGTAAATGAATTTAGTAGTTTTGCAGGACAGTACTTAACCATTTTGCCTAATTTAGTTCTCAATTAAATTATTTACAATTAAGTCTGATGTACAAAAGGTACAGAGTATTCAAATAGTTAATTGCCACAAAACAGACTATTGTTTTGATTATGTATTGATATGATTTTATATGTGTACAGGCTGCAAACCTATTTCTCAACAGGAAAATACTTTGAAACTGGTAAATACATTGTTATAATCATTGTTTTTCTCTTTTCACCTGCCAATAACACATTTTAAACTCAAGGTGGCAGTAATGTACCAAGTTGTTTGCAAACGAGTGATGTGAATGTCAGATAATTTGAGTGTACTGAATCTCTATAATTAGTATATTAAACGGATCCATTCACCAGATCACACAGTTCGTTCCTGCTAAATTAAATAACACCTCTTCCATCCCAACCAACATACTGCACAACTTAGAAAGTGATCCGTTCACACTGCAATATGGCAGCACTCGTTACTTCAAGCTAAGGGCTAATGTGTCAGTAAGGCACATAAAAACAAATGCACACACGTCCCCAACCCTATTATCCTAACACAGTTAGGTACAAAACAATAATGAGAACAAGAAGAAAGAAGACAGAATTTTTTTTAATTTTATTTTCATCTCAGTGGAATAATACATTTTAATACACCCATTGTCTTATCGCAAAGTGCTGCAAATGTCAAGGTTAGACAGAGGGAATGCAAGAAAGGAGGCATCCCGTCAGACCGTCAGTTCCCAAAACCACAAATAAACCTTGTAAAGGCACACGCAAGGTCAGTGCGCTTTTACATTATGCAATAATGCATTACAGTGTGCCTTTTGTAAAGAAACTATTACACACACACATTAATTGTTGGAAAAAGGGAATTACAAGGTGAGAAATGCTAAAAGACAAATAAACACACACACATAAACAGGAGCTAGTATGTACACATTCACAGAAGCAAGACAAATTTGGCTTTGGCCCAAAGGCCTGAGCCCACAGGCAAGAAAAGCGGGAGGCCCACAATCTGGGCACATGGAGGGAGCGTGTGTGTGCGTGTATGTGAGGGTGTGAGAGGAGGGGCAGTCAAAAGTGGGTGGAGTGGATGGAGATCCTGAGGGAGGTTTTGAGATGTCTCAGTAGCTCTCCATTGCAGCAACTTTGAAGGAGCTAACACCACTTGAACAACTTCACATGAGTGTATTTCTTTTTCTCAATGGACTGCACAGAATAGCTCTGTGGGAGTATGCTGGTTGTCACCATGCCGTCAGAGTTTTCTTTAAGTTCCTGAAGCGTTTGCAAGGGAGAAAGTATTCCTGGAAAAGTCACCTAACTGGACCTCAGGTAAGTTTACTGCTACACTCCAATTCACATTGTTTATTATGAAGAAAGCGACCGCTATCTAGTTGTAATGTAATACTAAACACCATTCTGGAGGAGGTATAAACAGTAAAGGTGCTCCATAACTGGAGCAAAACCTTTTCAATGTTACTCAAGTGAACATGTTGGTTTCTCTTCAAGATGCTTTTTTAAGATCACAGTGAATTATTTGGCATGCTTAGGTGACTCCAAGAACAACATGTTTCCTTGGGACTTTAAAACTGTCATTTGCATGAGAGCAGTAAAGAGCTCTGACATGTTTTACGCAAGTCAGCGCACGCAGTTCCACTCATCTAAAACGTCTTCCTCTTTGTTTTTCATTTTTCAACTTTCAACTGGTTCACTTTGTGAGAAACTGAATTGCTCAATCAGATTAGAGCATGTCCACAAATCTTTTGAGACAGAAGATTGACCTTTTTTTACAATTCAGAACTTGGTTTGGTCTTGAGGTGAAAGTGTATTCTCTGGCTTCTGTCACTTTCCTGCAAGGTCTGCTTGCATTGGATACACACATTGACATAGGTGTGTGTGTGATGAATGGACACTCAGTAGACCTTCGAAATATGGTTAACTCAGTACTTTAATAACAATAAATTATGTTCCTGATGCTCTTTTTGTTAAAACATCTTTAGTAGGAAATTCCAGATGTTGCTTTGTTTAGCCTTTTGAAGAATAACGGTAAATCACAGTTTTCATTTAGTTTAGATTACTTGCCTATGGTTATAGTCTAACTTATGGAATTTTACTTTATTTTTTTTATAATTGTTGAAATATCACAACTAACTTGCTCAGATGACTGTGTGTTTACAAAGACTTTTCTACTAGCCTCACAGGTGATTTTAAGGAAAAACTAAAACTGGTTGATGGCTGATAATGTGGTTGTTAGGATTTTTTGAGAAAAAGAATGAATAAAGCTGCCAGCAGTAAAATGAGCGATGCACCATCAGGTGAACCTGCTGGACTTTTGACCTGCGTTTCTGTCTAAATTGGAGATATTTAATCAGCCAAGTGAAAACCTATCCCGTCCTCAACAACTCAACTCCTGTTGTCAGAATTGTCTGAATGAATGACAGGGAAGCTAACTGGGAATCCTGCAGAGGCATTTCTTGACCCTTTCTGTAATTATGGCCTTCATTGTAAGACTGGGCGTGGGTGCTTATTTGTGTGTGAGGTCCATTTAACTCAAAGGAACGTCCTCGACCCTTCCACTCAGCTCATCAGCTCTTCACTGTGTGTAGGATGACACAGTGTTAAGAAAACATAATGCAATCACTAGATAGACTTCTACTGACTCATGATTTCATCACTATTTTTATTATTTTCCATCATCTTAATATTCTCACTTATTTAGTGCCCAAAACCAAACAAGAGAGCCCCCAAGAGTCCTCTATTTTTATAAACTTAATAGCCATGAGGTTTTATAAATTATGTGGTTTATTAATGTTCCACTGCTTGTGTGTGTGTGGCGCATTTCAGGGCGAATGTAACTGACTCTCTTTTAACTTATTGCTAAAAGAGAGTCATTCCATATCATAATTCTGAGAAATCAGAATCATCAGAATCATCAGAATCATTTGCGTTGGCTGTCATAAAACTGTGTGTACCCATGAGCTTAATATAACTATTCTAGTCCTCAAAACATTTAATCTTTGGAGTTTGTATTGATAGGATGTGCTTAAGGCTTCATATAAAAGAGGTGAGTTAATTCCAAAACCTGTCATATTTGTTTCTGCACAGGTTGTTTGACTCAGATTTGATGTATGACCTGCAAAACTTTATTGAGCCATCCTGATAGCATGATGAAGCACCTGACAGGTTTTTCCTACCTGGACTATTTTCCTGAAATTTTCAATTTCACAGTTCATAAGATATTGTGTCGACAGTAACATTCTGCAGCTCCTTTTATGCAGAGTTTATCAGAGCAGAAGAAAATCGAAGGCACTGAAGTCCAAAATAAGAGTCATCCAAACCTAAAAAAACCAAACATTTATATGAAAACCAAATACATTAAATTGAGTTGTAAAGATCCTCAGGAGTGGATTTGATGCCTTAAGCTCCTGCTGTTTGTTAACTGCTTTTGGACCAGAAAAGCAGAGACTTATCACAATACAACCTCAAAGCTTAAGTTAAAGCTTTACTTACTGTGGGTGTGAGAGAGGTAAAGTGAATGCCACGCCCCTCTCCAATTCCAGACAGGGGTTAGCATCATAACCTCACCCTAACTTAATCCTAGAAGTCTGATCTCAGTGAACTCCAACAATGGCATTGACTGTGAAAGTACAAGACAAAAATGTTGGTACTTTTGAGGTTATGCAATATGGTTAAGTTTTTATGGTTGTGGAGACAGAAAACGTATTTTACTTCTTTAAAACATGACCCAAATTTTTAATTGAAGGAAAACAAACATGGAAAATTGATCATCAAGATTGTACCTTTAAAGTGGTTGCAATGTCATCTTTTTGATAAAGTCAGCAGGAGAATAAATCTTACTGCCAACTGGAGTACTGACTCAGAAGTCAGAGGTCAGAGCTGTGAACTGATAAGAATCATGCAATAAAAATGAATAAAGTGAGAACAGAGTGCTTGAAGGCATTTCTCTCAAAAAACAAGGTAGAGAGACTTGTCCAGCCCTAAACCCCAAATATCACCCAAAGTCTCCTTTGTTGTTTAAAAGAAGGAAGACCTCTTTATGTGCTTATATAACCAGGCATAATGCATGTTTGTTTTTACAGAATCAGCAGTACCTTCAATTATCTTATGCCGGATGGGCAAATTATTGTACAACCAGGAGTAACCACACAGTCGTTAGGAACACAAACATTACCATAATTAGAGCAGAGAACCACACACTCAGCTGAACCAATTGAGTCACAGCATGATGGCTGTGCACTCATTAGCATTAACCCAAACAATTTAAAAAGCTAAAATGATATACTGAAACATTTACTACCTGAAGTAAAACATGAATGCTGGACAAAATGTGGATAATCCCAATATTTACTTGAATAAACCAGTTTAGGATCATTACTGTTGAATTACTTTTAGCTCATTTACAATAATTTTTATAAGATTTTCTTATTATCAGACCTTGCCAGTCTGAGAAAATAAAAGAAAAAACTGTTTTCAATTGACAATTTCACTTCTTGGCCTTGTGTCATAAAGTAGTTGCCCCCTAAACCTACTAACTGGTTGTGCAACTCTTGGCGCCAACAACTGCT
Source organism: Girardinus metallicus (assembly GCA_903067095.1). Classification (NCBI taxonomy): domain Eukaryota; kingdom Metazoa; phylum Chordata; class Actinopteri; order Cyprinodontiformes; family Poeciliidae; genus Girardinus; species Girardinus metallicus. The sequence continues at coordinate 25,112 of CAEGAE010005247.1, read as the reverse complement.
TTCAACTGTTGGCAATAACTACCAACCAGTCTTTAAATTCCTTGTGGAGGAACTCTGGCCCACTCTTTGTGAGAATCTTTCTGACTTAGCAACATTGCAAGGTTTTTAACTATGATTGGCTTTTTCAAGGTCACAGACAATGAAGCTCCACATCACTCACATTTCGCATAACCCAAATGTGTTCATGACTTAGGTTGTGGTCTGCTGACTGCAACTAACCATTTCTAGTGTAGAATTGATTGTTCCATCAATGTAGGTGAAGCTTCTTGGCCCGGAAACAGAAAAGCGTCTTTAAACTATCACAGAACTACCATAATTGTCACTGTTGGCCAATGTGAGAAACAAAGACAGTGGTTTTGTCCCTGATATTCTCAAATTTTATATTGTTTCTTGCTAATTATTTAATCCTGAACAGTGATTTTATGAGAGAAAATATTGAAGCCTATGATGATGTTATTCTGCATTCCGGTTGATGCAAGATACTTAGGTGTAATAATCAAAATTTCCAAATCCACATAAGCTTCATTACTAAATCTGCCTTTTGTCAGATAAAAAAAGAAAGCTAAAAGTTATTTATAAGTATGAGTAAAGAATAAATCATGCATTTGTCACACATGGGCTGGATTATTGTTATGGCCTCTTCACCTGCATTTTAAATTGAGCATTACATTTATTATAAAACACAGGCACTGAAAGGTTTAAGCATAATAAATACAACTTTGGACTTTCAGCCTGTAGAAACCAGAATCAATTTTAAAATCCTTTACTTATGCTCAAAGCATTACTCCTCATTATACAAGAGATACATTAATTTGGTATCCATCTACAAAATTATTACTCTCCATAAGCAATGGTAATGTAGTTATATATTCTTTGTCCAAATCAGGGTAAGCTCTCATTTGCATTTGTCATTGGATGGAATGGAATACATGTCTTGCATGCTTTAGATAGCTCTTTTATAAACTCGTTATTTGGAAGGTTCTTCATATATTTATTATGGTTATTTTTGTCCAATGTTTAAATTTTTTGGCAGCCATTTAAGCCAAAAGGAAAATTTAATTTATAACAGCAAAAATACTTTTTCACGGCACAGTATGTTGCATAAAATGAGTACCTGTAGTTAGATTTAAATCTGGCGCTGAGCCAAGCTATTCCAAAGAAAGCAGTGAGTTTAACCAGCCCCTGATGCAGGAATTCAGAGAAATCATAACAGGTTCTTTTCAGCTGATGAAAAGTCGTTTTTTTTTTTTTTTTATAACACTGAAACATTTTTAGATTTTTGATCCAAATCAGTAACATATTTAATGAACAACAGATTTAAAATCTGGTTAGAAATTTTTGTCACAATTTTAGACACAATGGAACTTGAACATGGCCTGTAATGTTGATGATCTGCATGATTTTTTTTTTTAACAATTTCTAATTTGATTGGAAACACCTGCTATTAATCCTCACTGTAACATATAATTGTCTAGAATGACAGTTTGGGGTCATTTTTCTCTGTGATTCCCAGCAGAGATGAAAAGCATTGCCCATCTTTTGTATTCAAAAGAAAATGTTGCTTTATTCTTTCATCTTGATAAAAAAGTGAACAGTTAATAGACTGACACCAGGTGAATGCTCCTCATCCCTCATGGCCTAATATTCCATCACAAACTCATTACTGTCACGGATTGTGCCAGTGTAAAGCCTAAAGGTGTTGTTTTTATGATAGATACAAAGGAAATTGAACTTGACAATCATGCAAATACAGAAGAGGATGCATTAATGACTACACTAAAAACAATGAGGGATAACATGTAAAAATAAATCTGTCATTTTCTAAGGAGGACAAGAGGAAGTAATTCCTAGCACGTAAAAAAAAATCCACTCTAAGCAGTTCATCTTTTTACAAATAAAAATATGAAAATGTGGCATATGCTCATATTCAGCTACCACTAATTTTGATAGTGGGGATGGAGTGTTCCGGATGTCGGCACTCATCTGACTAAAGCACCTTCTTCTTCATGTTTGCTCTTTCCCCTACATGATCTTCAACCAGTAGTGAAAATGTAACTCATCCTTGTTTGATAACTGCCATGCAAATTTGGAAGACACCTGGCATGCAAATCAGGAAAAAGAAACTGCTATGATAAAATCTTATTCAGTCAACTTTGTATCTTCGCTGTGCGCAGGTATCCTGTACTTTTCTACACAAAGTTAGCACGAAATCAGTGGAGTTTCTAATAACACATTTCTATACAAACTATAGTGTTGTATTAAAAAAACAAACAATAGAGTTACTGTATATATTATATTTTTAGTTGAGAAATAGAGATAAGTTTCACTTAATACGATATACAGATGAATCTCAATTTGACTTTATAGAAATATGCACCACACCTTTTTTTCTTCCCTTTTTTATTCTTTTAAAACACCCTGATCCAAAGCAGCTTCTTGATGTGATTACTGATATATTGTGATAGAGCCAAGTCGTCTTCTCTTCTTTCTTCTAAATGACAGGGGTGTAATCACTGTTCCTTTTTTTGTTTTGTTTTTTTTACAAAAAAAAAACCAGGAACAAGCTTCATGTGATAAACACATCTACACAGGCAGCGGCAAAAGGCATAATGCTGTATCGTTTTCAGGGACAAAAGGAAGACCATGACGTTTTTTATTCATCAACTATTTCAACACATTTTAGTTATAGTTTTCTTTAGAACACAGACAGAGATAATGATAGCTGTAAGGTACGAACCCCTTCACCCGCGTCTTATAGTTTTGTCATAAAGTTCTGGGTTTTCAGTGGCAGACTTGCAGGCATGCAGATACTTGATTCATTTCATTAAAGTGGTTGTCATCACACAGAAAAGATACCTTTTCAATGAATGCACTAAAGCTGTGTGCTGGAGAGAACAAGCTTGCATTGATGACCTGTTTTCTGAATATATTCCACTTTAAAATGCTATGCAAGTTTTTTTTATTTAGTACTGAAAATAAAATAAGATTGTTGTCTGAACCAATAAGTCTTGGACTACAGTACAAAAAAATTGTCCTTTGGAGTTAAATAAAGAGGTCAAGGATCTCAGATGTCTACTGTCCAGGAACAATTCATTTTTAGCATAATGAGATGCTTAAATGGTTCAGAACAGTAATCATAGCCAAAATAAAAGTAAACCACAAAAAAAAAAAAAAAAAATTCAGTCCAGGTGTGTGTCGTTGACATTCAAAAGACAGATTCAAACCAATATGTTATTTCTACATAAAATGAGTTTTTACACTGAGGCAGGTGTCTTTTGGAACTCATCTAAACATCTGGCAAATATCAGATGTTTAGATGATATTTGATACCTTGATATTATAAAGTATTCTCAAAAAAGGAAACCAATAACCGTGCTTTAGCCAAGTACTAAATGTGCATATCAAATGTACAATGTTTACACATTTAACAAAAATGAAATGGAAGTATTCACATCAGACTGAGCAACTATTCTTCTGTAATAAATTACTAGTAGAGAGGTATCAATTATTTATTCTACCAGTCCTCCTCAATGAATCTCTGCCTAGAGTGGAGCAGTTAAGGGCTCTTGGTGTTTTATCCACTAGTTATAGCAAGAGTAATGTAGACAGATCAGGCTTGATCTGCAGCAATGAGTCTATAACTGATCTGTCATTATGGTAAAGAAAAAGGTCTATAGCTGGTCCATCTACATCTCAACAATCACTGAAAGTGGTGAGATTTGGATCATGACCAAAGAATTAGATTCCAGTTACAGGTAATGAGCTATCTCTGCAGAGTGACAAAACTGTGAATTAGAGATAACGTTAGGAGCTCAGAGAAGAATTGCTGCACTTTCTCATCAATCATCAGTCAGATTTGGTGCGTAATATATTTCATCAGGTTGTCCTCTGCACTCTTGCATGTCTCACTTTGGAGGATTTATTTCCAAGTCCCAACTGGAAAACAAGGGAAGACTCAAAGCTTGCTGGAGAGACTAGATGTTCTGGGTATGAGCTTTTGAGGATAGTTCTTTCCTTAAAAGCACGTATTTATGTCAGTGAAATGGTTAATATCATCAACATGAGAAGTCTGTGTGTTTATGTACTAAATAGTCAAATGGCTTTTAGTTTTAGAGGGAATAACAATTCACCATTCATAAGTATAGTTCATTTTGACTGACATGACAGGAGCAAACTATAATCTGAATGGCTAACCTCTGCCCTGGTGGCCATACAGTGATGGAATGTTACAGTGCTCTCTAACAAGGACCTGATACGATTAAGTCTGCACTTTTATGAACTCTAATGCAGGTGATTTCATATGCATCAAGATAAATTTGAATTCTAATACTCACTTAATAAGCACAAAAGCCAACTTTTGAAATGAAAAAGTGCATTGATTAATTTGATTAAGTAACAGGATTTCCCTCATTTATGCAGATCAAAAAATTGCCCAAGTTAAGACATGGACTAGTCAAAAACAAATCAATGAATGCTTAAAGCAAAGTAATATAGCCCGAGATAATTGTATACTATGTGTCTTATTTCATTATTTTCATTAGTTTTGTTCATCTAACAAGGACAAATAAATTCAAAATTGCCTCTTAAAAAAGTGGATGCAATGTATACAGGTTTCTAGCAATAGTTAATTTGCAATCTATGTCCCTGGATAAACATCCAGAATTAAAATTTAAAAGTGTATATAAGTTTCAAATATTACAACCAGTAAAATAATACATCAAAACTTAAAAAGACAACAAAAGAATAGAAAATAATAAGAATGTGTAACAATGTAGGTTCATATGCTTCCGTATACATCTTCTGCATACTTGTATTACAGAAATATCCTTCCTTTCCCCCAAAAAACACGCACATGAATAACAGATAATAACAGATAAAATGGAAACCCCGATTAATGTCCTAATGTCTAGTTCACACTGCTACCTCAGAATTTAGAAGCAGAATATTAATCCGCCTTCAGCATTTTAAGTCGTAATACATGCTTCTTTAACAATTTGAGTGTTTTTATTTCACATCAGAGACGAGTATTATCTGTAAAGCTGTTGATGCTTCTTATAACATCCAGTACCTATTAAATGATGCACTTGCAGAGAAATCATGTTTCAACAAAAGCTGCATAGAAACAGGTCGATTGCAAGATCTACCAGCATACATTTACCTATAATGAATCTTTTTCTATACGTGACATGAAAGATAAGATTAAAAATATGGAACCTGCTGGTGACAATCCACTATGTCAAAATCATTTGGCAGAACAAGTGCTTTTAAACTTCAGAGAACTTGCCTGCATTGTGTTTAACAGTGTGTGAGTTTGTTGTAGATTTCAACACAGCAGGAAGTACAAGCTGATCATGCTCTCACTGACAGACAGAGATAGTTGATGGGGTGAAGAAAAGCTGCAAAAACAGTTCCCCATCTATGCTGGGAGGCATGTGGGGTGATGTCGAAATGTGACCCAGCAAGCTGGAGCCGAACATGTGGCTGCAGGTCGCCTGCTGGAGCACACAGAAGGAGGGAGGTGTTAGTTTGTTTGTGAGTTGAACCAACAGTAACATCCTGAAGCCTCTGCCCTGCAGAGCTGTATCTTTTGATGAAAGGTTTTATTAATAAACATGAAAAGATGTGAAAGTCACTGACAAGCTCAAAACTAGGAGAACAGAAAGTCAAAAGTTTTGTTTTTGTCTATGTGGTTTGAAAGACTCTGAACAGTCTAGGCGGCTTCCACACACCTACCCCCTTTGCAGTTTATGAGAGCAAACATCTATTAGCCAGGGATGACAAAGCAAACAGGGCTGATTTGTTGGATTCATTACATGTTTGATATAAAGTACATTATACTTGAACAGAACGGTGTTTGTAGTCAGACAGTAATCCATCCTCATCTCCTTCTTAAATCACCCTCCTCTGGTTGCTCATTAAAGGATTTACCTTTAGCTGAACAAATATTTGTATTTCTGGTGTGTGATATTGTGTTGCTAAAGAGCATTCAATGGTCTGCATTGTCATCAGGCAAGTTAAATTACAAGAAGTGTAGAACCATTTGTCATTATTTGTACGTCAAAAATCCAGTTTAAATCTAAAGTTGGTTTACAGATATATAAATATATTATCCATCATCACTGTTCTGTGAAGGTCTGTCAATACACATTAAATGATGCAAATTTCAAGATGAATGTTAAAACTACCTTTAGTATTTTACAATGTATTCTGGTTTTACAAGACTTGTTATGAATCGGGTTTAGTTTACTGTCAAATATGGTGCTGTTTATTACCAAATACAGTAAAATTTTCCTTGATTAATATGCTTTGCATCACTATATACAACAAAATATACTACCTATAGTCTCAGTACTGTATATTTAATGACATAGAATATTTATGCCATTAATCCATATAATTGAAATGGAGCACAATGTCACATGTAAAAACAAACATTATAAATTACGAGTAACACACTTGGTGGTAACGCAAAGACAAAATATCTGGAAAAAAGTTCTGTGCTGTAGACCTGAAATGCCCTATTTTCCCTAAGCTTACAAGATTCTCTAGATAGAAGCTGAAATCCAAGTGGCACCCTGACGGTTATAATCTGAATACCTGTCACCAAACAATTCGAGATAAAATCCCACATACCTGGAATCCATTACTGAAACCACCAGCGCCAGTCAAACACCTGCATGTTCAGCATATTGTGTACCAGAGCAGTGTGTTCAGATCCCACATGGATTGCGGGTTTAAAATATGACACAGGTTTTTGTAAACATTCTTTATTTGCTTCTGTCACATTGGATTGACAGAAGCAAATGGATGCTCCAGTGATATCAGAGTGGTATCAGGTAGCTTTTTCTTTAAGCATGAATACAATGCATGGAGTTGTGTTTCATTCCTCTGATGTCAGTAAATGTTTGATCTGCTCTAAGTATCGTTCTGCATTTAACTGATTGTGTGCAAATAATAGAAAAAAATCTTGTAAATTCACAAAATTAATGTTTTGACAACTTAACTTCTTCCTGCTCATGTGGTGTTCTGCTATTATGGTATTTTGTTATTTTTTGTATTTTTTGTGAAACTACTAAGTTAGTTTTTCAGTACCTCTCTGGTCCTACATACATATAATTTATTTTCATTTGTTAACAAAAAAAAGTTCTCTTGTGATACTACATAATCAAAAAATTAGATTCTGTAACAACCTTAAGGTGTCATAGTAGCTAATTATAATGCAATTTTAAAAATCTATAAATCCTAACATTGGTATTTTATGGTTGTATACAATGAAAACTTTGGTAGATTAGGGTCCACAATGCTGTTCACAAATAAAGTGCATACAGTAAAACAAGACATCCTAACATGAGTTAACGTTTAACTCCATGAAACGAGTGTTGAGTTTTTTGATGTCTTTGTGATTAAAGAAAATGCTGCACCTGCACTGAAGAAGTCAACCCAACCATGAAATGTTAAAATCTCATTTGGATCTAAGTTAATCATAGTTCCAGTGATTTTTGAAAGCATCAGTTATGCAAATGTTTCAACAACATGGTATGAAAAACATAGATTTTTTTTTACAGATAAGTTACAACAGAATAATGTCAGAATTAATGTTCTCACCGTTAGACACGAAGAGGTTGAAAGTGAAAGCAAAGCACTGGAACCTTATCATGAGCATAAAACTTTAACTTTTAATTTTGGGCTTCAAGTTTATTGCTAGACTCGTTCTTTTTTCAAGGTGATTGAATACAAAAATATTTGATTAAACTTCCCTCAACTGAATTTTGTTTTTCATCACATGTTTTTTACAAAACCTAAAGCAAGTCTGGTTGGATATGTGACTCCTCTTCTTGGGAAAATTGGTATAGTTGATTTAAGGCATATAAATGTGTGCATGAATGGGAATGACTGATTTTATGTAAAGTGTCTCTCACTGTCCTCAAAAGCACTATATAAGTCTGATATCATTTCATTTCATAAAGCCTTGGATTTTGTGGCACCAACCTGGCCTTAGAGTTTAGTCCATATTTTTCTTTATTTTATTTAGTCTGGTGTTTTCAGAAGGCCATTACAGAAGGTTTATATGTGTTTAATGCTGCGGGACATTTCAAGATTCAGATTTTGGAGGTAGTCCTTTGATTATTCACCAGTACTTGTTAATGAAACAGCCTCAAAGCACAATGCAATAAATGCCGTGCCTTACTGCCTCCTCTACTTGCTGCCTTTTGGTTTCAGGCAGTAGTAACCAGATCATCAGACAAGGGAAAGATGATAATTAAGTTTAATGTTGCCTACAATATTGTAAAAGAAAAACTTCCCTTCTTTAAGTTCATGTCTGAAATAATTTTTCATGAGAAAAAATGGTTTGAGAGCAAATAAATGTTATGTTTGCTGTGCATTCTTATAACTTAGAAATTTTTCAGTTTGATAATTTTATTCATTTATCTTGAGATATTTTAAAATTAAATTTTCAGCTCAGGGAATCAGCTTTAAGATAAGTAAAGTAACTTACTTACCTTGTACAATTTGGTACAGGCAAACTATTTTACCAGACTAATCATTTAGAAGTCATTTTTGGCTTTATGAACAATAATTAAAATAATTAAGCTCTATGCAGTAGGATCAATATAAACTGATCTGATAGTCATCTTTGTCTAACATTTCAGAGTCTCGCTTCGAATATGATATGAATGCAGCAGTTTGGTGACTCAAGTTAGCTGTTACTGGTACAGCCATTTTTACAGCCAAGTCATCGAACAATAAGTCCCTCTGCCAAAGAAGAAGCTTAGAGAGAATCACATCAATTTTTTTTTTCTAGTTCTCGTTCTTCAAAGGAATAACTATGAGGAAAGGATCTAGAAGCCACTTGTCTGAAACAGCTTGAAGGCCCTGAAACACTGCTCTGTTTTACTTGTTTTACAGTTTTTTCTGTATGGACAAGTTAGGACGAGTAAAACACGCCACAGGCCTCCTCTCTGCTGTTGTGTGGCTGTGTACCGTGTATACATAATAATGTGGGTATTAGTTATGACTACAAGTGTATTATGTGCAGATGAACAAGTCGATACAAACATGAGCAAAGGACTCCATTGTTTTAGCTCCAAAGCCTCTTTTGTTCCTCATTTAAAGTTTAATGCATCCTTTAATAGTCCTGTTTTTTCTTCTCACAGGTCTGAGGTCAGACAACGAGGTACTGAAGATGGCAATATCAAGAACAAAACTCTTCACTTTAGTGACATTTCTCCTTGTAGCAAAATGTCATGGAGTAGTGGGAAAAGGAAAAGACACCTCCCTGTTAAGCTTCACACACCACCTTTACAATGCCACTATCAATGAAAACTCTGCCCCACGGATGTATGTTGAGATCCCTGTGAAGATGGGTATTCCGCTGACAGACCTATTGTGGGACATCAAATATAACATCGTTGCAGGTAACGATGAAGACTTTTTCCAAGCAGAAGCTCGATCAGTGGGGGATTTCTGCTTCCTTAGGATCAAAACTCGCAGCAGTAACTCAGCTCTGCTGAACAGGGAGGTCAGAGACAGTTACACTCTCACAGTGGAAGCAACAGAAAGCACTTTTGAATTACAGGCTAAGACAAAGGTATTCATTCATGTGCTCGACACTAACGACTTAAAGCCGCTTTTCTATCCCGCATCGTACAATGTGAATATAAGGGAAGACACTCCACTCAAGACGAGTGTGGTCAAAGTCAGTGCAACAGATGCTGACATTGGAACCAATGCTGAATTTTTTTACTCCTTCACAAGCAGAGCTCATCCATTTTCTGTCGATCCATTCACCGGCGTGGTCACCCTTGTCAAGAAGCTCAATCACACCCGAATGCAGAGATACGACCTCACAGTATTAGCAGAGGACAGAACAAAAAAGATATCAGGCATTCAAAAATTTGGAAACACTGCTCGTGTCACAGTCAACATACAAAAGATGCCAAAGGAGTTTCCAGTCATCACACCTCCCCCAAAACCCAAAGTGTCTGCAGATGGAGATGTAGATATCAGCATCCATGTTGAAGCAGGAGTCAAGCCTGTGGAATCTCTTCATATTGTAAATGGGGATCCTCACCAGTGTTTTGAGATAATCCCTTCAGGTGTGCAAAGCATGGACTTCCAAGTGATTTCAACAAAGAGGATTGTTTGGTCTCAAAGTCCTTTTGGGCTGAATTTGTCCCTTCAAGCTAAAGATAGGAGCTCTCCAAGCTTTCTGTCTCCAATTACAAAAATTCACATTCCAACAGGTCCTTACTGGCCTTTAACATTCCTAGAGGACACCTATATTGTCACCTTAAGCGAGTTTTCCCCTCCTAAAACTCATGTGATTAAAGTTTCTGTCACTTCATTTTATCAAAATGTTACATACGGCATCAAAAACAATCCAGACAGCTTGAATTTTAAAATCCATCCCAAAACTGGGATTATTATAACAGCAGAGAAATTTGACTATGAGAGGAAAGATCGATATGAATTTGATGTGGTGGCCAATCATGGTGAGGCAGAGACTCATATTGTGGTCAAGATTGCAGATGAGAATGATAACAATCCGCAGTTCAGACAAACGTCATATCAGGCTACAGTGGATGAAAACATGCCTGTTGGCAGCAGTGTTCTAAAAGTCGCTGCTTCAGATATTGATGAAGGTAAAAATGGCTTTGTTACCTACTCTATTGCAAGTTCTGGACCTTTACCTTTCACTATAGATTCATTTACAGGCATTATCTCAACCTCTGAACACCTAGACTATGAACTTATGAAACGACGGTATCACCTAAGAGTTTGGGCTTCGGACAGTGGCAGCCCCTTCAGTCAGGTCAGTGAATGCCCCGTGACAATAACCCTGAACAACTTGAATGATAACATCCCTCTTTTTGAAAGAGTCGGCTGCAACATCACAATACCACTTGATTTAACAGTGGGACACATACTTGCTGAGATTTCGGCCATTGATTTAGATGAGTTGCAGCAGCTCCAGTACATAATAGAGTCAGGGAATGAGGCCCAAATCTTTGGCATTGAATCCATTTCTGGTTCAATCTTTCTTAAAAAGCAAATTCCCCCACACGAGGGCTCATTTACTCTGAGAGTTGTTGCTACAGATGGAAAGCATCACTCTGAAGTCTCAGTTGTAAGAGTAACTGTCACAAACAAAGGTGAGAATGCAACAGTGAGCTGCTTGGAAACAGGCATTTTTAAACAGATGACCGATAAACTAATAGAGTCAATAAAGCCAGTTTTAATCAACCAAGAAGAAGAGTCTTTCTCGGATATCCATATCACTAACAGACATTCTCCCAAAATTGCTAAGAGCATTCCCAGTTCTATTGATGTTCCTGAGAACTATACACTTAATTCAACCATTCTCCAGTTCAAAGCCACAGACATGGACTCTGGCTATAACAGTATGCTTGTATATGCAATATCAACAGGGAATGAAGATGGGTGTTTTGCTATTGACATGTTTTCTGGAGAACTTCATTTAGCTTGCCCTCTGGATAGAGAGACCAAAGAGTTCTACATTCTGAACATTACAGTTTATGACTTGGGAACACCACAAACATCTGCCTGGAAATTACTTGCTGTAAACGTGGTAGATGTCAATGACAACCCTCCTATTTTTGATCAACCCAGATATGTTATTCGAGTACCTGAAAATGCTGAGAAAGACTCTGTTATCTTCAGAGCCAGAGCAGTGGACGTTGACACAGATTTGAATGGAAATGTCCTGTACTCCTTCCTGACTCCGACTGACACGTTCAGAGTTGATGAACTGACTGGAGAGGTGATTGTGATGGGTCCATTGGATCGAGAGAACTCTCCCAGACATGACCTCTGGATCAGAGCCACAGATCAAGCCAGACTTGGTCCTCAGTTGTTCTCTACCACTAACCTGGTGGTGATTTTGGAGGATATAAATGACAACCCACCTAAATTTGTGCCAAAAGTCTATCATATAAAAGTTGCAGAAGATGTTCCTGTGGGAACTCTGCTTGTCTGGGTGGAGACTGTAGACCTAGACCTAGGTAGTGGAGGTCTTGTGACATACAGACTAATGAGCACAGAGGGAGGGATCTTTCATCTTGACTCCTCTACTGGAACTTTGACCCTGGAACGTGAGCTGGACTTTGAGAGGCGACCAGCTTACAATCTCACAGTTCAAGCTGTGGACCACGGCCTCCCTCGCTCCTTGTCATCGTCCTGTTTTGTGGAAATTGAGGTTCTGGATGTCAATGAAAACCTCCACAAGCCAGTGTTCACAGAGTTTGTGTATGAAGCGGCAGTGATGGAGGATGCAGCAGTGGGGACATCCGTGGTAATGGTCTCTGCTTCAGACAAAGATGTGGGTCGAGATGCAGTGGTCAGATACCATATCAGTGATGGCTCTGGGCTTGGAGTTTTCTCTATTGATGAAGAAACAGGTAAATAAATTGAGCTTTCTTTCACTGTTTTAATAAAATGTTGCAATTTTAAATACATTTTGAGTTTGGGGTTAAGTTGTATGATAGAGTAACAAGAAAAACTCAACTTTTGTCAAGTTAGATTTTAGCGTCAGTTTAAAATGCAATGGCCTAAAGCATTTATACTATGAATGCCTTACATTAATAAGAATGCCTTACATTCTTATTAATGTAAGGCATTAATAAGAAAATCCAATATATTTATGAATAGTTTCTTCAGCCAGATGTTATCCTCATCGTTACTTTCCTAAAACAATGGCCTAAGTCATTTTTTTTTCCCAAAAGGCATTTAAAACATTTATTTATTTATTTATTTATTTTTTTATTTGCCAAAATTACTTGCGGCAAAAATGACTTAGGTCATTATTTTAGGAAGGTGATGATATTTATAGTTAGTGGGACATTAATGACACTAAATTAGACATAACTGCTGAAGTTTGATGCCACATAAAGCTACAGTGTAATCCATGTCTGCAAGACAAGAAAAACAACTTAAAAGCAATGAGAAAATGCAACATAAACATCACAACTGGCATATGCATGTAAATTAAAAATATTTAGAGATTAGCTTGCCAATTAAATTAAGCCTTTAGGTGAGTGTATGATTAGAATCAAACCCAACTACACAGTCTTCCAATGTTTTCATCTTCGATAATTATAATGCTTTTTTTCTTCAACTATGAGAAGTTTAGCCAGCATCTATTGTTTTCCTAGGCAGTTGTTCACTTAGCAGCTGTGTTTATGATGCACACAATACATCTGTGTCACCTTAATACAGTGTAATGGAAGAGTATTTTTTAAAGTGCTTTGTTGACCTATCAATTTTACCTGGTAATTTTCTATTAATTTTGTCAGGTTTTATTCTTTGTTGAAAACCTTTCAATTTAATGGTTAACAACAACAACCTCTTCATTGTAGAGCAAGAAGAGACATCAGAAAATTGTAAATATTGTGTTTATTATTTTTACTTTAAAAAGATGATGAAAATCCTATCAATCAAGTAAAATCCATGCAGCCAGATCCCTATCAGTTGTATGGTTTCCATAGCACTATACAACTTGCGGCAGCTTTTACTTATTAAACTAACTAATACTTACAGATATTCATATTCGAACATTTTGTACTTTATATGGCAGCTAGTGAAGTAATGTTAAGGTGACTAATTTCAATGAAATTTAAAAATTGGTTGAAAATTCTCAGGACGAGAACTTCCCATGCTCAGTGATTCACCATTTGTTCATTCATTATCATGTCATATGTAATTTTTATACAGTCAAAAATCAACAGACACAAATCACTTAAAGGTGTGAAATTATAAGACAGTCCACCTGCAAGCTGAGCTCCAGGTTGCTGCTTGTTCTGACAGAGTTCAAGTGATGTGATTGAAATCTCTAAAGAGGATCTTAACAGAGCTTGCAGAGAGAATGTTTTAGTGACAGTTGATGTAGTGGAGAAACATAAACACATTTATCAGCATTTGGTACCAACTTGGCTGAAGGTCAAAGTCAGGTATAATCACAAACACCAAATCCCATTTGCATATTATTGCCAGTACAATCTAGCAAGTTTATAAACACAGTGGATCTTTACATCAATCCATTTCCTGATGTTGTTTCTGAGTTTTTGATAAACTTGTCGTACAGGGCAGTGCTTCCTCAGGTATTTTTCCATCAGTGTGTCCACATGTGGAAAAATACCTGGTGACCCCGCAGTCTATCGGCCCTGCATTCCATTAGCCTGCCGCTGCACTTAGGGTTCAGATAAAATCAGGGTAAATGGAGTTCTCTGTCATGGTGGAACTGTGCTGAATTATTACCTGTTTTCTTTCTTCTTTTTATTTTTTGAGTTCTCACCCTGTGTGGAGTCAGTTTAAACTGACAGTTTGTCATATGGTCTTTGATGGACTGATGTTTCAATTAAGTATTTTGTCCAAATTAGTTAGCTCAGAATGGTAAAAGTTCTCTTCCCCTCCTATTCCCAAAAGAACGACAAGTAAAGAATATTTAGCTTAAAATGGATTATAATGTTTTGAATCTTTTCGTGCTCTTCAGGTGTGATTCGTACAGCAGAAGCACTGGACCGAGAGATGGTACAGCATTACTGGCTCTCTGTCTACGCCACAGATCTGGGAACTGAGCCTCTGATCTCCTGGACTCATGTCTTTCTGGAAGTTCTGGACGTTAACGACAATGCTCCAGAGCTTTCCCGGCCGGTGTATTTTGCATCTGTCCAGGAAAACGTGGATAAAGTGACCTCAGTCATCCGGGTGCTGGCCACAGATTTGGACACATCCTCTGAGGGGAAGCTTTCCTATCAGATGCAGGAATCTCACAAGACCTATTTTGACGTGGATCCAAAAACAGGTAAAAACAATTCAAAGAAAATATATGCAGCATCTTGTAGAATCATTGTTTTCTTAGGGGTTGTTTTCTCTTTGATCTTATTAGATAGCAGGTCTTCTCCACAGGTAGGTTAAGGTCTAGACTTGACCAGGCCAATACAACTATTTTTCTTTCTTTTTCAAGCAGAAAAACAAGCATTCTTCACCTGTTGTGTTTGAGTTCATTGAATCATGTTTCAATTTGCTATCTATGTATTGCACATGCAGTTTAAGCAAAGATATAGGCCTCCTGTTCTCCTATGAGTAATTTATAGCTTTACTAAAATTTGCTTTGTGGTCAAAAGACATCTCAGTTTCAGCACATCCCCAAGGCAAGTTTCACATTTTGAATCAGTCTTTACACAGAGCTGCAAAGACTGGTATTATTCACAAGAAGGTCTGTTGAAAAGTTTCTGTTTGTACAAGTCTGAGCAGCTCAGGTAGGCGTGTCACAGAGAGCAAAGCTGAAATTAAAACTTGGTAGCAAATAAAGTAGCAGTTACTTCTAAACTTACTGCTTCATGATTTTGATGGAGAAGTAAATCTTAAAAAAAGTAGCACTAAACCCTTAGCATCTGTACAAACTCTTGACAGTTACAACCCAATTACCTGGTCAGGACTTTGATGTTCAGGCGAAGGAGAGCACCATGAGCACTGACATTACAAGCTCCTACAAGTCCTGTCCTCCTCCTATTATCTGCTGTGCTGTTTGTCCACACCCTAAGGCTAATATACTGAGGGATTACAGAAAGAGAAGGCCAGTTGTGTGGAGAAGGAGACAGGCCGAGCTGTAGGTGTCGAAACAGCTCCGCTGTGTCATACCAGGAAAGGCCTTTTTTTGTCTGAGCGCAGCTGTATTTGATATTCATTTACTTGTAGATATGAGAAAAGAATAGAGTGTTTTTGGTTGAAAGCGTTCATTGTGTTTCTGTGTATTTCTGTATCCTGAGGATTTCCTAACGTCAAGTCTGGTCTGAGATCATTTAATTGGATCTGACCCAGAATCTCTGCGGAAAAGCTACTTAACTAAAACTTTCACTCTAACTTCTAAGCAGAAGTCTTATAAAATGCTGTCTATAGTGTAAACACCTTTGTTAAAATGCAAGGTTTTTGTAGACTAAAAATAAACCTAAGGCATTAATAATACTTTTAATTTTAACCTTGTCAATTCCTTTAAAAAAAAATACATACTCCTTGAACATTTGGGTATTTTGTCATGTCACAACTAATTTACCTGCAAAATGACAGACCTACATATTTATGTAATACAGGACTTTATGTTATTTTTTATTTTTTCAAATCTAAATCTTATGATATGCATTTTTGTTTCGCTTATCTTATACTGATCACACTAGCAGTACCTGCCTTCAGATGTCACCTAATTAGCAGATAGAGTCAACTGTGTGAAATTTATATTAAGTGGAAAAACAGCTGTTCTGTAAAGGACAGAAAGAAGTTTGTTGGAAAACATTGGTGAGTAGAGAGCATAATGGACCCCAAGGAACACAGCAGAGAGGTCAGTTCAGAAAGTTAAGAAGACATTTAAAGAACTGTTGGGTTATAGGACAATAAAATGAGCTTTAAACATCTCACAGGGAGGGCTCTGTTCAATCTGTTATCTTTAAATTGGAGAGTATGATACAACTCCAATCCTACAAATACTGACCATCCCTATGGTAAAACATGCTGGTGGCAGCATCATTTTGTAAAACTACTCCAAAAGTTGTCAGGAGAGTGGCTAAATCAAGTGGACCACCTGCTGAAACTTACTTTAAAAGCAACAGATATGATGAAAGCAAAATGTTCCCAGATTGCCACTATCATGTTTGGTTTGGGATCGAAATTTAAAGCTTAGCAATTCACCAACTCCTATAGAAACAGTGTCAATGGAAAATTAGGGTACAAAAAAAACTACTATGTGTCCCTTATGTCATTAAATCATGTCTTGGAAATCAAATTAACTTGTTGAAACTCTACATTGAACAGGATACATTTTTGCAGTAGAAAAGAAGTTTAGATTTATTGGTTTCAGAAAAACATAATCAAATTTAATTGTGTGACTACTCTCATCTGCTCAGTTGCCATGAAAACTATGTTTTCTGATATGGAAAAATAACTAAAAATGAAAGTAATTAACACTTTATTATTACAACCACAAATGTGAATAAACCACATGAATTTAAGCAGGCACTGTCACTATGAGTGAAATAAATGTTCTGTTGAAACAAGATCTTTGGAACATGATCCACCTTGTCTTATTTTCACAGATAAACCACCTATTACTAATGCGTGGGGTGAGTTGTGCAGAAACCTCTCAAGTTCTGACAGGACAAAAATGACTCACATCTAATGCTTTTGACTAAGAAGCATATTTTATGCAGCAGCATTGTCTGTTGGTTTCAGCCAAGAATTACTTTTAGTGTCAGACAGGAATGAGTTGTGCTTTGAAACAAAAATAAAAAATGAGACAATTATCACACATTAAGTTTTAGTAATCAAAGCTGTTGCTTCATAAGAAAACCGCTTTGGTATAGATAAAGGTTTCTTTATTTGATAAAGCTGTTGTGCACTGGCAAGACCAGACAAGTATGAAATGTACCCATTTCATTAACATTTTTGAAACAGCATATTTGTCAAACTTTTAAGGAAAGTTTATGGTTCATTCACTGATAAGGGATGAATTTTGATGCGTTTTTGTATCTGACATTTGATACTTAAGCCCGCATAAAGGTGAATCTCTCATCTTGTGCTTTCTTGTTGTCAGTAACCCCATAAAAAGACCCATAGCACATTACCAACTGTAGCTTCATGGTCCAAAAACTGTTTAGATCAATTTGCAGGCAACACATTGGTGTACTTTAAATATACACTGCAACTTAGTGGTATTTCAGCCCATATTCTTATTTCTGTTGCCACATAACTTTGTCAACAGATGTGTAATAAGCTACTGAATACCAAAAATAATAAATGTCCTTTTCTGTCATCTCATGTCTGGTGTAGACATTAGATGACACCTGTGATGCGACCAAACCAGCCTGGGTTGATTAGTTCTCGCAGAACAAATGTGCTCCGCCAATTGCCACGACCCTTACTCTTGAACCTCTTGAAACTCTCACAGGATATCATGTTTAATGGGGAACCCACTCTACCTTTAACATGCACCAAAAGACGTCCTCAAGACTCTTCAGTGACCAATAACATTTTGCCATATGTCTAATGTTATGGTGGAGGCCTTAATCCAGTGTAAGGAGTGTCTTTTTATAAAACATCTTAACGTTATTTTCTTAGATATTTTTTATGTGCAGCAATGTCTAGTGAAAATTCTCAGGTAAAATAAAATGGAGAAACAATGTAGTGTCTTTCTGTTCTGGATGACATCCAGAAATATCTGTAGAAATGTGGCTGAAGAGACAGTCAGCTCAGATGAAGGCCAGGATACAAACAAAGACTCTATTACAAGTTAGAAACCAGTATGTCCTTGCCTTTGAAACTCCCACTAATACTTCACACAACGGCAGTGTGCTTCTCAGATTATACTATGAGAACATTCTGAACTTTTGTAAGTTATTTGATCCACTAAAGTTGAACTTTTTTACTGTTCTGGGTCTGTCTGAATTAGATCTTACATCCAGATTTTCCGGATAGTTCTGTACCTTATAGGGAAAAGCTCCTCACTGCTTCTACTGAACTGAAGATTTTATTATTATTTTGCATGAGCAGTTGGTGTCAGATGCTTCTGATCACCTTGTTTGGGAATATTTCCTCGTGGTCACCAATTGGGCATTTTATCACTGACCATGTTTGAAAGTTGAGAACAATTTTCAAGGTGATATATTGCATGTATAGTTGTGAGATTTAAACATGGCAAAAACTGCATAAAGTTCACATTATGTTTGTGAATTAACCTTGAAACAGTCTGTGTGTTAAAAATTACTGCAGTGAATGTACAAATTCTGCATTAAATCATGAAAAATAGGGTGTTCTGCTTTAGATCAGATAACAGTCAAGCTGTGAATGTTTTATTGCTCAGGGATAGCAGCTCAGCATTGTTCTTGTTAAATTGCTCTTTCCTGCAGGCACCTACGATTCTTGCCTCATGTCTTTTCAGGCACTTGTTTACCCGCATGACTGGATTTGCATACATTTGTTATTGAGGGATTTCTGCATTCTCAGCTTAACATAGAGTTTCCCTTTTCAAACCAAAAGCAGGGGATTTAGACACCTGCTCTGCAGTCTTAAATCACCAAAACGACTCACTGATCATTCTAACATGCTCAGAAACATAAAATAGAATTTTATGAAGCTCAGTGAATATATACAGGTATTAAAAAGAAGAGAAGCGGCAGTTTTGGAGCTGCAGTTCAGTTGTGAATTGACAAAGAAAGATGAGGAAACAAACAAACAGACATGTCAGGCAGCGCTGTTTATCTTCACGTGGTTCTGACAGGCCTTCAGTGCCGCTGAGTGTAAACAGGCAATGTGGGAGAGATGAAGCTTTACCCCCAATTCCCATGTCTTTCCTACTGAGAGAAAGACGCTTTCTCATGTGGCCCACCTGTCTTGTTGTTGTCCTCTCAGCTGGGCTTGTTTGCACCGTCGTAAAAAGGGCCGAACGACTCTCTACAGGGCCTTTCAATCCACTTTTGACCCCTTAGACATTCCTTCACATAACAATGCCTGCACCTCATTTGGCGCTGTCTGACCAAACGCTTTGGGGGACTCTCTAAGGGCAGCTGTTGATCCTGACATTTCGTCTGTTTGCATTTGCAATTCAAACAGCCGAGTGCTGCAAAGATGTCAAGGTTGTTTTCCCTGTGTATACAGTTTGAATACCTCTCTAACATTTTAACAATGTATGTCATTCCAATCATCAGGTTTTTTTAGAATTCTTTACAACTACTCTTAAAAGGCAGCTGAGATTTTTTAGATATTAGTGAACAAACAGCAAAAATAATACAAACCCCTACCAGGTCTTGGAGACGTTTTAGAGTTCACAGCAAGGTTACAATATATATCAATATTTCAAAGTTTGAACATCTTTAAAGCGAAACTAACACTTTAAAATTTTAAATTTTGTTGGTGATGAAGTGTCTAAATAGGTTATTTAAAATTCTATCTTTATGTTTTTGTACAAATTTTGACATTTTCATGCAATTAGTTTAGATCAGTGCACAAAAATGTGGGAAAAGACAGATTACATGCCTGGTATGTAAATTATTGTGATGAAAAATAAAGAAAACACAAAAAACAGATAACATATAAAACTAAAATCTAAGACTAAACAGCTTTAATTAACCATAACTTATTGTGCATGTCATACTTGTTTAGAGAGAGAAAAGAAGTAGTAAACATTCCAACAGTGATCGCTATTATTCTCTTAAAAATAGTTCTGAGAGTGGGAGCAAAGTTCAAACCCTGCCTCTGTCTCCTTCTGTTGGATTATCAGTCGGGGAGTACGTAGCGGAAATTGTGAGACTGACTCCTCTAACCTCAGAAAATGTAATGGGGAAGACAATTTCTGAAGCAGTTCAGATAAATTTTGTTGATGGATTAAAGTTCTCACTGTGTTTCCTGCCAAAGCCATCTGGGCAGTGTCCCTGCAACGATTTCACATTTTCTGTCTGCTTGCCGTCTCTTATCAGTTGATTTACTAAACGCCTCATGTGCAGAGAAATGGTGAAAATGAAACCACCTGTTTGGTTCATGTCCTTCTTTAAGAAGGAGACTTTTTAACTAATATATTCAAGAAATTAAATTTTCCAAGATATTTCTTTTGCCAGGGACACTGCAGTCTTGAATCACAAAATGTTTCATCATAAAGTCAACATTTTACATAACTGGATTTGTTTTAAATGTCTAAATATTTTAAAGGCTTGAGAGTCATTAACATCTTAACTACAAAACTAAGACCACCTCTTTTCAATGCACTCAAAACTGTAACACTTGATACAATGACGGGTATTGTATTTTCATGTTTCATGTATGACCAGTTGACGGAGATTGAGTTATTATAGAAATTATACTAGCTTGAGCTAAAATCACTTAATCTAGATGCTGAGCCTGCTTGAAATGTGCTATAGTGGTCTGTAGAGATCTGCAGAGTCTACAGACTACTGTACACATAGAAAAGTAAGCTAAGATGCCAGCAATTCACTAATAGACTACAACAGTTAAGATGCACAGTTTGGGAAAAAAATCTAAGTGATGTCCCATGTAAAAAATGTAGTTATCTAGCATATCACAAGTCAAGCTCAACAATGCATATGAAGATGAGAGAGGATGTATATTTTCATCTTATCTTTTTTAATTGTTTAGACCTTCAAGCTGAAGCTAGTTTTATGATTTCCACATTTAAAATTGAGAAATAGGAAAAAAGAAATGATCAAACCCAAAACACAAGCTCATCAGTGCAGTGGCTTGGAGACATAACAAACAAATTTTAAACCGCTCCGTGAGCCTCGTTGGTCTGTATTTCTCCACAGTGGCAATTTTACATAAACAGGCTGTCCACAATTAGTTTTCTCACAACTATATGTTTGGACAAAGTCACTTTCAGCTAATACACACATGGAGTGTAAGAGAGGGATGCTAAAATACGTATATGCTATCTGCAGTTAAATGTTCTTTTCATTTTGGTTATTAGATTTGGAAACATAGCTAACAGTAACTATCTGCATTAGCGAATTATTGCTGGTAATGATGCAGGAAGATTACTTAGAGAGAATAGCTACTGATTTAATAACATCTTTGGACAGCAGACATTTGACACACAGTATGACAAAAAATCCTAATAAAAGAATACATTTTCTTTATGTTCATAATACCTGCTTCTGAATCTTTGCCCAAGTTATTTGTACTGACTGGTCGTGGTTTGTCTTTTTCTATCATATTGGGGAACCAAGTTTCTGATTGTTTCACAATCCCAGAGCATAATAAGTTTGTTACAGGAGGAACTGGTTTTGGCTGGCGAAAAGAAGTCCCCTTTTTATCTGTTGTTTCTGTCCATGTTTCCTGCTTTTTATAGTGCTCTGTCAGTTTATTTTTTGTCTCCAATAGGGGGGCAAAAAATAAAGTTCCCCTATTGAAGGGGGACCTTATTTGACATACTCAAATTATAAAGGCTCTTCTTGTCAAGGAAATAGCGACTGGGGACATCTATTGAATAGAGGGAGGCACCTATAAACTGATGCAAAATGCTTTTTTACTCAATCTAAAATGGAAATATCCTGACAGGTTTTAGCTGTCTGCATTTTATACAAGGATTATTTGGAAACTGTAAATACATAAATAAAAAAAAAATGTTTTTTTGTTTGGCAATATTAAGTAGTGAGAAGTTTCCAGACATTGTGGGTACAAATGCTAATTAATCATCTATGTGTGGAAGTGCATATCTGGTTTTATTAGTGTTACTCAAATGTTTCCTTTTGTGTCTTAAAATGGTACTTAGCTTTATTTTTCTCTTCTCTAAAATACAAACATGACCTTTAAATCTAAATATATTTTTATTTCACAAATGAACAAACTTCAAAGCAAGCAAACATGAAGGTATTGCATAAGAAAACACAGTAACCATCAAATAAACTGTGTTTACTCAGGTGTGATTGGCTCTGTTTTTCTGCCCCGGGCGAGACACAAATGCGCACATATAACTTTCACCTGTTTTTGTTTGTTTAGGTGTAATTTCCACTCTCACTCTTCTGGACTAACACTAACCACACTGATTGTGTCTGTATTCACAGGTGTTATCAGCACACACTCTGCTCTGGACCGCGAAGAAAAACCCGAGCACAGCATCGAGGTCAGACTCCCATGAACATTTTCACTATCTTCAAACCTACAATAAAATCCTGCTACTCTGTAATGCATTGAGGTACTACAGTATCAATAAATCCATGACACGCTATGTTATGCAGACTGTTAAAGGCAAGCTGCTGCCTGTTTAACCTCCTGTTTTTAATCCCACTTCTGCAGAAAAGTGTCAGGCTTGTGTACAGAAAACATTGCATCAAGTTGGAATGCTTTAATCAGCTGTAGGGAGGTGTGATAGCAGCAACAGATCACTGTTTGAATTCATTGAGGTGTCCTTTTAAACTCACTTACTATTCAGCAACACACTCTGAAATCTATCAGAGTAGACCATTTCTACTCACAGCAGATGTTCCAGCTAACTTTTCTCGATTGGGAATATCTTTACTTTTAATATTGATCTTGAGCTTCAGAGTTGGAAAACAGCTAAGTGACTGATTAATCCTCCATATCAATGTTTTGGCTCTGAAATAAAACATTCTACTTTTTTTGTAACTTGATTAAGTTTATGCAGCAGATTAATGAGTTAACCAAAGAATATTTAATGCTACACAAATAAGGAAATGCTTAAATTAATCTACATTGGTTTCAGTAATTACCAGGTAACAATTTAACATCCAAATGTGTAGTAAATGTTCTCATTGATGATTTGCACAATCTTTAATTTTTTCATCAAATTGCACATTAGCATAATTATACTACACATTGCAAATATGAAAACAAATAAAATAGTGCATATAAAAAATTCAAAATATCAAAACATTAAACCTTGCTTTTCTTCTCTTTTAGGTAATCGTATCAGACAACGGATCTCCACCTTTGCAGTCTACTGCCACGGTTGTCATCCAGGTCCTGGACACCAATGACAAATGGCCGAAGTTCACAGACAAACTTTTCCAAGTCAAAGTGCTGGAACAGCGCAAACGTGACGGCAAACAGGAAGTCTGCAGGATGGTCGCACGAGATGACGACGAGGGCTCGAATGCTGCCATCACCTACAAGCTTCAGGATGGTGCCGATGAGCGGTTTCACATCAACCCGCTGACTGGAGTGGTGACATCACAGGGAGATTTTTGGCCAGGGAACTACAGCATCCTTACAGTACGTGTCCCATGTTGCTTGCATTGTTAGGAATTTCACAGCCTTTAGCTGTATGAGTGTGACTTTCAGAGTACAATGCCTTAAAAAAGTGAACTTTTTCAAATTTTGCTATGTTGCAACCAAAACATGGATGTATTCTACTGTGACTTTATGTAGCAGGCCAACAGAAAGTAGTGCTTATTTGGGAAGTGGACACACATTGAGACATGGCTGTCAAATGCTTTGTAAATAAAAATTTGAAGGTCTCCAACTTGACACTGGAGAGCAATTTAACCCCATTTACTTTGAAACCACTAAATGCCTTTTACTGCAAAAGTCACATAATTTATAAATCTGGTTTTATGCATTTTGTTTAAGCATTATTTCCTTCCACTTCACTATGAGATCCAGGTTGGAAAACCAGGGTCATTTTCAAACTATTATCTGTTAACACTATCTACAAAGGTCTATGCATTTCTTAACTTTTTATGCATTCAAACACTGTAGCAACAATTTATCCAACAAAGATTAAAGTCTGTGAGCAAGAGATGTTATGAGATGCAAACTGTCACAAGTAGAAGGGTTTATTCGTTGATTATTCTGTCACTGAAGTCAAAAGTTTTAGAATATTGAGTAAGAAAAGGCATAATTACACAGGCATAAAAGCCTTAAAAGCTTCTTGTCATCAAATCAGCATCAGTGTTTACATAGATGCTGAGCGTAAAATATCAGAAAGTTGTTGACTTTTCACTTTACATAACCAACAAAAAAACTTCTGATTTTTACATTTTCAGAGTTTGAAGTGTTTTATGTGAAACAGCAGCAAATCTACTGTTATTTTGTAATACTTCCTCTAGATGTCCAGTAGCAGTGAGAACTTTTTTTAAAGTTTAAGTAAGTATGGTAATGTAATAGAGACCCATGATTTACACTTTCCTTAGTTACTTACAAAAACAAAATACAGAGAATTGCTTTATTTCTAATTATTAATGCAAATTTTGTCACAATAACAGGCTGCTGTAATTTAACATTACAATGAGCACATTTTCAATAACAACATAATTTGTTTATTAACATAAAAAAATATGGGATTACCAGATATCAGTGTGTGCCGACGACAGGTGTTTAATGGTGGCAAGTGATTTAGGTCAAATTGCAAGCAGAAACATTCTAATGTCATTATCCACCTGCTTTAAACCAGACACAAACATGCTACATTTATAATCCATCCATCCATTTTCTGTTCACCCTTGTCCCTTAATAGGGTCGGGAGGGGTGCTGGTGCCTATCTCCAGCCATGTTCCGGGTGAGAGGCGGGGTACACCCTGGACAGGTCACCAGTCTGTCGCAGGGCAACACAAAGACATACAGGACAAACAACCATGCAC
>CAEGAE010005240.1:0-12069 GCA_903067095.1 Girardinus metallicus | reverse complement strand
AAAACCGCCCATCACTCTCATATAAGATCAAGGCTTTCAAGAACACACACACACATATATATATATATATATATATATATATATATATATATATATATATATATACACAGATAAACAGGGCAGAGCTGCTCCAATGGATTCTTATGAAATTCAATTAACACACCAAATGCTTTTCCTTTTTCCTCTCCTGCCCTAATTCCCACATTCCCCGCTGCAATGGCTGCATTCCCGGCGATTATGCTCTCCGCTTGGAGTGCGCCATAAATTCACAGGTCTGACAAAAAAAGGCTGTAACGAGAGCTCCTTAAATATGGGAAGGAGACGTTTGAGAAGATGGATCGCCGTAGGCTAGTGGTCGAGCAGCAGTGGGCAGGGGGAGCATGTTTGTGAAACACATGCCCCTTGCTGCTATACTGCTCCTAATGAGGCTATGGACATAAGCAACATTATCATTAATGATTGAATACCCCTCCCCACCCTCCTCACCCCCTTTTTTTCCAGCTTTCTTTCCTGTATTTTATTTTACCCCTGTCCTTTTGCAATTACAGCTTTACTGGATGGCCCAAGGCGAGCGGCATGCCACATGTGTGCAGCCTACGTATAGCAAAGAAAAGGGACCCAAAATATTTGAAATGCAAATAATTGAGTAATGTAAATAGTTTTGTGAGAGTTTGCTCAGCGAACAATGGCCCCTTATGAGACTGAAGTAGAACAGAGTGAGAGGGAACAGGACTGCCGGTGTGGGGAACCAGAGCGGTGGGGGTTGGAGGGATGATCCAACACAATGTGGCCCTTCTCCTAAAGCAACTTGTTATCAGGCGCTACGCAGAGGCCCCCCATTCAATCTGCATTTAAATACATTTCAGTCCACTCACTCATTTGCATTCATTTCTCCCATTATATCTGAAAATGGCCAAATGTCTCGGCAGCACAATGCGGCAGCCTATCATGAGCCAGGGGAAGCCCACACCTGATGCCAATTTAGCCGGCCTGGATCTATTCAGCGTTGTGTCCCGATCTGACAACTCCGGCTCATCCGCATCCAGGAGACTTTTCAATTGGATCTGCTTCTGGTGACAAAATTGTTTTGCTCATTGAAGTCCCCCACCCCAACCCTCCACCCCTTTTCGTCCCCTAAAATCTTTCCCTCTTTTCCATCTCATCGTAACTCCCTCTCTCTGTGCATTTCTGCCCACTTGGGAGCCATGGGAAAAGGGGCGGCAAATGATTCTCAGTGGCTTCTGATTTCCACTATTTGTTCAGCATTAGGCCCACTTATCTCTGAAAGAAAAAGCAACATGTGGAGAGAAAGTGACAGGCAGAAACTCAGCCTCACTAGCAGGCCCATTGTGCGCTGAAGATCCGCATTCAAACATGAGGGGCCCTCAAAAGTCTTTCTCCCTCCCAGTCTCTCCAACTCCCCGTCTCGCTCGCTATAAAACGCACACATACTTGTGCACAGACCTCTGTCACAGTCAATTACTGCTGCTAATCTGTCCCGCAACGGAGAGTAAATATTTCATTACTTTTTCAAATAAACAGTTGGTCTGAGCTCATGAAGTGTCATCTATCCTGTGAAAGGAGCTGTGAAGCTCACATTCAATTATACCGTAAAACCGCCGAGCGTCTGAAGTTGACGCTTTTGTGCTCAGAGCACGCTAGTAAAAATCACTGGACTTGGTGGCAACATCTTGAGATGAAAAGCCGACTCGAGAGCGCAGCATTTGCACTACACCGCCTTTTCTTCTGCCCCAAACAAAACTCTGGGAGCGCAGACTTCTCCACACAATGCTCTACAGAGCCATTTTCTTAAGCTGAGAGAGAACCAGTAAGATCATTTCACTTAGCAGCAACATCTTGAGAATAGCTGACTCGATAGCCCACCATTTACACTATGCCACCTTTTCTTTGCCCCTAAAGAGAACAGAAGGAGGGTGACCTTCTTCTCCCCATAACACGCACAAAAGGGCTAAGACAGTAACAGCTCAATAATTTTCACATTGGGAGCAACATCTTGCGATAAAAAGCTGACCAGAGAGTCTGGCATATACACTGTACAACTGTTTCCAAGTCTCCCAAACTAAATTCCAGGAAAGAGGTCTTGTTTTCCCCCAAAATGCTCAAGTTTTAAAAGCTGAAAGCAAAGCTTTTTGTCTGTCCTGAGAAATGATGGCAATATTTTGAAATGAAGACCTGATTGAAGAGCCCAGAATCAACACTATACTACGTTGGTTTGGCCCCAAAGAAAACTCAGGGAGCGCTGTCTTCTTCTCAGCACAACGTGCTCAGTTTAAAAACTCAAAGCATACATTTGTTGGCCAAAGGAAAGACACTAGCAGCAACAGTTTGTCCTGAAAAACTGATTTGAAAACCCAGTATTGATGCTACACTACATCCCCAAAAAGATTCTTGGAACATGGTCATGTTCTCAACACAACCTTCTCACTTTAAATGCACAACAAGAGGATCTTTTGTGCTGAGAGCTTCATCAGTAAAGTCAATAAAGATGGGGGTAACATCTTGGGAAGAAAATCAGACTCTTGAGAGTCTATAACATTTGAGCTAAACTACCTATTCTTTTGCCACCAAAAAAAAAAAAAACACCCTCCAGGTTCTCTTGCCCTGACTAAATTCCCACTGTCATCCAGGCAGTTCAATGCAGAAACACAAAACTGTTTTCTCTGTAACATGCTAACTAACTGGTGTTGTGTGAGATTAGCAGATGAAATAATGCGAGTAGCAGGGAGGGTTGGGGCACTGGCGGGGGGCTGACAGAGAGATCCCAGAGTCTACTGCTCATTAATCACTGCAGCGTCTTTGACCTTTCATTTGCCAAGGGCGCAAGGAGAGGAGGAGGAGGAGGAAGAGGGCTACCCAGGAAAAGAAGGGGGGAAAATGGCTAGAGAAGAAGCACAAATGTGACCAGCCAAGAAACGGAGACACGTCGGAGTCCGGAGAAGACGCCATGACACTTTCCTAATGAAGAGTGAAATTAATCAGCTTCACGGACTGTTGGATGAATCAGGCATTTCCTGGCCCTCAGGTGGTATCAGCTGCTCTGCTTTGCTTTGCTTTGCCAGGCCTGATAGAGACCGATAGGCCCTGCTCCCATTTACACATGTTATTAAAAGATTTACAAAGATGTCTGCCTTGCTCCCTCCCTCGCTTCACACTGGTCTGATATTTGGGAACCAGGTGCTGGAAATGGCAGCAGGGTGCGACATTAGCATAAGGTACATTTTTAGAATCTAGATGTGTGACTCCTTTATTACATTGCCTCGCAAAAGTATCCCTATCGCAGGAACTTTTCCACAGCTTATTAGGTTGAATGCACAAATGCATTTTGTTCATATCCTACGGGAAACGTCAGCAGTTAAAGATGCATAATTGTAAAGTGAAAGAAAAATTATAAATACTCTTTAACTGCCTTAAGGAGTCACCTAAATAGCAAATACAGTCCAACTGTGAAGGCCTCAGTGGTTTGTTAGGGAACATTAGGGAACAACCAGAAACACACCAGAAAGGTCAGGAATAAAGTTGTAGAGACGATTTGGCGTATAAATTAATATCCCAACATCTTACTGTTCAAGAAGTTATCTAACAATGCATTATGCCAAATCTACAAACCTATGTCCACACACCTTAAACTGACAGGCCAGGCTAGGACAGCAGCATCCAAGGGGCTCATAGTAACTCTGGAAGAGCTGCAGCTCAGGTGGGAACATGTTTTGACGGGACAACAATTGCTTGTACATTCTACAGAACTGGCCTTTAAGGAAGAAAGACCCATAAGAATTTTCCACCATGAGACTGCTTTTTTTCAACTGAGACACAGAAGATGGTGAGAGTTGTTGAGAAGACAAGTGGAAGTAAATACAGGGAAAATCTAGAAGAACACCTGTTCAGAGTGTGTGGCGGATGTTCTCCAGGAAAGCTAATGTTCGCAGATGTTCTTCAGGAAAGTTCTGAGTAACAGAGAGGAGACAGAAACAAGCAACCTTGTTGGCTAAGGGGCTAAGGCAGACAACATGAGCATTCGAGGGTCTGTGCTCAAAAAGGTGGGGGGAAAAAAAAGTTTTCCGGCTTTAACAGATTGATGGCGGATCAGCTTTAAACACTTGCGTTGATTGAGAAACTCGCTGCTTTAATGAGATAATGAAGTGTCAGCGTTTCGCAATGAGAGCGCTATGGAAACACTCCGGTCGATCTAATTAAGGTATAAATAAGCTTGAGAGAAAACAAATGATAACACACGCTAATCAGATGAATATGATGCCTCTAAAAAAATAAATAAATAAACAAATGACAGCAAAGAAGTGACACGAGAATATAAACACGGTGAGCCGTTAGGATTCTATATATAAGTTTATTTTTAACTCAAAGTGATGTTCAAGGTTAATCTAATCAGACCAATTGCACCTCTGAAGAGCCTGCTCCAGTTTAATTGGCTATTTTTATTGCCTCGCCGAGATTTTAATTGAAACCAAAGGGGATCTAACAACAACTGTGACATGTTGATGTCTGGGGGATAGTTATAAATATGCGACAAAATATGTGCATTATTAATGTGATTTCTTAATGCATTATTGTAATGCGTCCCCCGGAAACACAGATATTTCACTTCAATGCAACTCAATTCATCCTGAATATGTCAGCAAAATAATAAGGAAGCAATTTTCTTCGACTTCAGGCTAATTTGGAGATTTCAATCAATACCAACCCCGGATAAATCCCACGTCTTGAGCAAGTTTTTTTTTTTTTTTTTTTTTTTTTTAAGACTCAAATTTATGCGGTTTGTGCATTCGCGACGTTGATTACGGCGTTAACTCGGGTGTCATCTTATTCTGAGCTTTGCTGCAGATTAGGCGAGTCAAGAATAGTGTTACTCCCTACGCTGGAAAAGCGATGAGACCATAAAAAAAAAGGGAGCCATTGATCCAAGAGAAGAGATTACATTGTGTCTGACACAGGCATGAACATTAGCATGAAACTGCTGGATCAAATTCTGCACAGCAGCAGAAGCCATTGATGATATCGATCAGAATCAAAGCTTACTACGATTATACATCAGCTGCTATTTTAAAAAAAAGAAAGAAAAAGAAGCGCTTCCTTTTTTCACGGCCGCTTGCAGATATTTTCTCTACATCTTTCTGAATGGGCTCTTCAGGTTTTTTTCCCATTTGGCAGTGCTGTGATGTTAGAGATAGAAGGTTTATTAATTGCAGGCCTGCTTCCTGCTGACAGATCCAGAGAGAGTTTAGAGGCGCACAGGATTCAACTCTGCAGGAGTATGTGTTTTTGTTTTTTTCCCTCTCTCTCTCTCTTTTCTCTCTCTCCCTTTTTGTCCTCTGCGGAATGACAATCACTTTTAAATGGTTCCTTTAAAAATCAGGCCCATTTTTTTTTCAGACCTAACATGACAAAGGTTAGGGAAAAAGGAAAAAAAAAAAAAAAAAAAAGGCTTCGGTGAAATAAAGGAACCAGAGAGGGCCCGTCGTTCCTCAGCCAGAGTGGAAAACACCACCTACTCAAGTCTGACATCTGTATAAAAACAAAAATAATCTGCTGTCAGCAGAATGTTCAGTGACTCCTATCACCCGGGCGCTGATAAAGACTCCGGGCCGTGTAAGGACTGCGCTGTTATGCGAAGGGGCTCAGCGGATCGGAATGCATGCTAATTGCTGTCAGAAGTATGCAGCGAGCCTTCCGATTTCTGGCATTGCTCCACACCTTTGTGAAGGATATGATAGAAGGGCTCTGGCTAAACAAAGATTACTAAACACTGCACACTGGCTGTAATGCCATGTTGACGGTCACATGCAATCCATCCAGAGGTCAGTAGTGCGTCCGTGTCCTTCCAAATAAAGAAATCAGGTCATGGATATTTTGCACACTGCAAAAGTATTCTCGTCTGTTTAATTTTTCCACATTCTGACTCTTTACACCATAAACCTGCTAAGTGTTTAAATAGGAGGCAACTGGATTTCTTCAGTTTAAGCACTTAGGATAGTTATAGGTGACTGACAATCTACATCATTGTAGTCCTCAAAGTTAAATGTTCTTTTGGGGGATTCTATGTGATAAACCAACAGAAAGTAGGATGTCATTGTGAAATAAAAGTGAAAATAGATGGCTTTCAAAATTCTTTTACAAATACAAATCTGAAAGAGGTGACATGCCTTTTGTGCTAATCGCCTGTGAGTTGAAACTTTGCAGAATCACCTTTTCCTGTTGTAGCTTCTAGTCTTTTGGGGTACATCGCTGCCAGTTGGTCATATCTAGAGACAATTTTTTTTTTTTTTTTTTTTTTGCTCAATCCTCTTTCCAACATATCTCAAGCTCAGTCAGATTTGATGGAGAGTACCACGGACCCCTGGGATTTAAAAGAGCTAGTTACATTCAACTGAAAAATCTGCAAATACCTAAAAATAGATGTAGATTCTCCGGATGACACTACAGTCTGCCAAAGATTCTCAACTGGATTAAGATTTTAACTTTCCCTATGCAGTCATAAAAAAAATTTAACACCACTCCATTGTAGCTCTGACTGTATATTTGGGGTTGTTGTCCTTCTGGGAAGCTAAGCCTCAGTCTCCAGCAGTCTTAGGACTTTCTTAACCTCTAACCTTTTCTTTCAGGTCATTTAAAATTCCCCTGTATCCAAGTTCATCCAACTTCCCATCACCTCTGAACAGCTTCCCTCTTCCCGCTGAACAAAAACATCCCCACACATGCTAACTCATCTTTTTTAAAGTTGGATCACCTGTTTTTTTTTTTTTTTTTCTCCTCTTTACTTTTGTGTGTCAAAAGTAAAGAGGAGTTACAAACTACAGGTTGTAGTTTGTAACTCATTCCACTTCACATTGGCCAACCACATAAAATCCCAATAAGAACACACAGACTTGTGGTTGTGAGGTTACAGAAGGTGGAACAAAATACTCTTACAAAGGCAATGTGTAGTTATTCAGTCAGCAGTGCTTCTGTTTCCTTTGAAGAAAACAAAATAAAATTAGGAAATAAACACTTTCTATCTTTGATCAGGTCATGCCGTCGATGTGATTAGAAGGGAGACTTTAACATCCTTTTTAAGCAAAATACATAGAAGGACAAATTGGAAATTGTAGCGTTTAATGCAAAAAAAAAAAAAAATGTATTCATCATGTCTGGTTTAATCCAGTGTGCCAGTAAAACCTGATGCTCTAAACAGGAGCAAACCTCCCCTTTTAAATAATTGATATTTTCTGATTAAATTTGGCAGTTTGGAGATAATGAATTCTTTATAGTGTGCCTTGAGCAACTCAACAGCTTTGCCCTGCATGACAGCTTTATGAGGCCGCCTTTTTTGCCCAAATTTTGAAAGTTTAACCTATGTAGATCAATGTGCTTCCTTAATAGAGTTTAATAAATTAAAGTGCAGGGGGGGCTTTTCTTTTTTCTTTTTTTTTTTTTTCCTCAGCGAGCAGAAAAAGCTGATGAGACAGGTTTAGTTTAATCTCAGGCAATAGAAGTCATTAACCATTCTCCCAGGAATTAAAATATAGCTTGCCCTTTTCTTCTCTCACTTATCATTAGCATCACTTTAATCTCCCCGCGTTTCACACTGCTATTTTAATCATTACTTACTGCCTTTTGACAACTGAGGAACATGGCTTCGCCCCGTTCAGGCAATATCCTGATTTTAGCTGACAAAATGTAGGACATCATTTAAAAATATCTAAATTTCCTCTTCCTTCTTTTTTGTTCTCCCACTCTTTAGACCCCCAGAATGTCTGGCTATTTATATCAAAGACGGCATAAAAGACGGTGGGGGAGATTGACTGGACGACATTCAAAATGTCATTCGGGTTTGCTCCAGGGTTAACAAAATCTGAAGCGCAGTTTATTTGTCCTAACCCTGTTTTTTTGCTAATAGATAGTGAATTTCACATATTGTCCTATGTGGGTCATGAGGAGTATTGAGGTGGGGGTTATTTGCCTGCCCTTGAATCAATGAGCATTTGCAACAGAAACTATGTATTTCCAGAGTAGAATATAAATAAAGTATCATGGCCAGTCTCCCAATGACAATGACAGATATAGGGCAGACTTTTTTTTCTGTTTCTCTTTTTTTTTTTTTTTTTTACTTTTGTTTCATTAATGTTACTTGTAGCAGTAAAACTGAACAATAGGAGTGGATATGGAGCATGATTAATCCGGCGACGAAGAAAAAAAAGGTCATTGGCCTTCAACTGATGGCTCCTTATGGATCTGAAGTTTGGCATTGTGTGAAACTTCCAGTTCTGCTCTTACACGTTCATACATCAACGAGGCCCCGCAGTGCCAAAGCATTCCCACGATTCCGCTTCCAAGTTTATGCAAATAGACACATTTTTGCATCATTACATTTCATTTCACTGATTTAACAGTAATCCATCTAAAGCTAGTGTAGTTCTCCCCTAAAATACATGAAATTGAACTAATCTGCTTTTCCCTCAGTGACTCTCTTCCTTCGCTGCCTTTTTTTTTTTTTTTTCTAAAACTGTGCCAAGATTAAAGGCATTACCAAAGAACAGAAACCTCAAGTCCTTTAGATTAGTGTTCAATTACTTAATCCTTTAATAGAATGTGAGTTTTGCCCAAAACAACAAAGCCCCTCAAATACACATTATTACCGCTGTCAAAAGCAACATGCTAATTAAGTCTAACAGTTACAAGAAGGTTAGAGTATTCAGATTCTAGTCTTTTGCAAAGGAGAGAAGAAAGATCATGTAAAGCAAGAAGTAAACTCATTACTTCTTGCTGAAGAAGTACTGTGTTTACTCATCACATCTTTATTTTATTCAGATAAAATAAATAAATAATGAGTTTTTTTTTATTCAAATAAAAAAAAGGGACTTTTATTTTTGTTCATTTTATTGTTTATGGCTTTCAGCGAATGAAAGGACCAAAATGCCATTTATTTAGCTATTAGAATATTCTTCACACTATTAAAAGTGTGTCCATGTTATGGCCTACCCAATAATGAGGAAGACTACCGTATTCACAGATACTCTAAGTGACAGTCTTCAAAAGGATGGTAAGCCACAAAAGATCATCGTTCCAGGAACTGGCTGTATACAGGGTGCCGTATCCAAGCATAATAAAGCAAAGTTAAGTGGAAGCAAGAGCTGCTGTTAAACACCAGGTTTAACAGCAGCTTTAAGAGTACAATGAAACAAGGTCCTATCAGATTTTTTTGATACACAGCCTTGAATTCTTGTGTAAAGCAACTACTAAACCAAAGGAAACGTTAGCCTGGATCTACGCTGCATGCGGCTCCGCTCTGCTGCGAGTGACGTAGCAGCATTCCTGCATTTCTCAGTATGCTAGATTTTCCAATAAAGTAAACGATAATAAGGACGAGTGATTTCAAAAGGAGTTTTTCTTTGTCCATTGCTCTCTCTCACATTGTCTTCCTCCACCGACGCTCTTACTACGTGGTTTTGAAATAAAAATCATGTTTCGTTTGTCCTATGTGTGTGTACATAGCCATTAATGATGCATTTTAACAGCTCATACATACAAATGAACTCATGTATTGTTTAACGTAGCTAGAATTTTGAGAAAATGTAGTCTATATTTGGTTAATTATTTTGAAAATATGGCTGTTGTGTGTATGTAATATGATTTTACTCATTGAACAGAATTACCGAAAGAAGTTAGCGTTTTGATGGAATCATAGAACACCTGTATTCTTCTAATGAGACAGATGAATGAAGATTTTTTTTTTTTTTCCGTTGAGGTAAATAGAGCTGTTGTTTTGCTAGCCCCTTCTCTGAGTGAATGCGGACATGAAACCACCACCTCCCCTCCATTCTTCTTCTACTCAAACCCCCGTGCCTTTCTCCAACCGCAATTTTTTTTTGTGTAAAAAAAAAAAAAAAAAAAAGTCAACGGCGAGTTTGCTCACTAAACGCTTGGAAGCAGTTTATGAACATTTCAACAATAAAATCCCCTCGCCTGACATCAAAAAGGCAGCTCGGTTCATTTCTGATCCCGATCCAAGTTCAAAGGCGAAGTTAAAGTGATACTTCAAAGAAGCGTGTAATCAAAGACACGCAGCTGTTAAAACAATCTTTTGTTAGCTCATTGTCTTCAGAACAGACTCTTCACAAAATCCCCCAATGAAGGGAAGCAGAATCAAATAAGTTACATTCAGACGCTCTGAGTGGGAGGCCTCGGTGTCATGCTAGAATGAATGCAACACTAAAGATTTACTACTATTTACAGCAGCTGAAGCAGTACAATACGGCTGGTATCCTGCCTGGGGAAAACTGAACAAAAACGGAACTACCGCGGCCCTTTTAAATATGCCAAGGGCTTCAGGCACATTAAAATATGCCCCAGACAAAAGTGAGGCATTTTGACAAATTAAGTGCCTGGTTATGAAGGCTGCATTGTTATATTTGATGCCGTATCCTTGCTCGCGAACCGCAAGGCTCCATCGGTGTCTGTAAGTAGTATAATGTCCCCTCGGTCGCTCCGCCGCGGCCTGCTGCACTGTGTCATTTGATTTCCTCCACAAGGGCAAGTTGCAGCTGTATTAACAAGTCCCTATCACTACTTGATACGGTTGAATTTTAATGCAAAGACCATCCAAAAGGTGGGACAAAGAAAAGAGCGAGGGGAGGGAAAAAAGTGAGTGAGAGAGAAAGAGCTTTGCCAGTCCATTGGCTTGGCTTAATTTTTTAATATGCGTTAGCACCTAGCTTTAATCCGACTCTAATGTACACCGTCAGGGGTTACTGTTGAGATAGAGAAAGGGGCTGTCAATCAAGGCTTGGCCAAATTATACCCAGACTCCATTAGGTTTAAAATAGAGCAATGAGGTCTAGCGTGAGTCAATCAAATCATTTAAGGATGGCTGTTATGGTTATTACGTTCTACTTGTTATGGAACCCGCTCTTACCTTTATTACCATCAATGGCGAGTGAAAGCGAACGGTCCCTGAAATGCACATGTTCTGTTCGCGTTACGACAGTGTTGTTAATTTTCCTGCAACTCGGTCTCACGTTGAACATTGTGCAGAAAAAAAAAAAAAAGTTAAATAAAAATTAATAGATGAACTGAAAGTCAACAGTTAAAAATCAAAGGGCATGATGTAGTCAGATGACGTTTTATTTTTTTATTTTATTTTTTTTAGCCTTCAGATGAAAATATACAAACCAGGAATAAAGTGGTTAGTTATAAAAAAAGAAAAAGAAAAAAGACAGGGAAGCAACATAGTGAAAAGAAATCAAACTGTAAAATTTCATGAACTCATGTCAATGTCAAAATTGGTCATAATAAATACATTTCATTATACATTCTGTGAGTCTTCTTTTTACTTAAAACTCACAAGACATTTATTTGCTTAAAATAACCTTTAAGCAAATAAATATGCCCACATTTCTGCATTAAATCTGTAATCCTAAATGTTGTGTTTCCATTAGCTATAATCAGAAAACTGTCATAAATAACAGACATAAAAACTTTAAAACTTAAATGTATGTGTCAATTTATATGATGAGTTTTATTGAAATAAATAAACTTTTCAATTACATTCCTTTTTTATTAGATATTGTTTGAGTACATACATCACCCCTCTATAACTCATTTAGGTTTTTTAGATAGTTGGGACTCCACCACACACTTTTTGTAGCAATGAACAAGTTTCTGGCATATGTCTGGCTGCAAACTTCTTTAAGGGTTGAGGTTGCTCCTTTGTTAAGGTCATTGCAGACGTCATTTTACTGTCTTTACGTATTCTGAAGCAAGTTTTGATGTCTGTTTGGGAACCATTTGGAGCAATTAACTGTCTCAAGGATTTCTGAACCAATCTCTCAACCACAGATGAAAGGCTCTTGAGAACTTACTGTGGAACTCAAAGCTGGTGGTACACCAGTGCAACCATGTCACTGTGAAGCAAGTTTTACATCACTGCATGTTGGGAGGGTGAAGACTAAGAAAGAAGATCCTGATGCTAAACCTTAAAGTTAAAAGGCAAATGAATTCTCGAGATAAACATATATATATATATATGTGTATAATCCGTCGAGACAAAAAGTCTGG
>CAEGAE010005237.1:0-17139 GCA_903067095.1 Girardinus metallicus | reverse complement strand
GACTGTTTGAGGTTGTGGGCAGGTGTCTTTTATACTGGTAACCAGTTCAAACAGGTGCCATTGATACAGGTAATGAGTGGAGGACAGAGGAGCCTCTTAAGGAAGAAGTTACAGGTCTGTGACAGACAGAAATCTTGGTTGTTTGTCGGTGATCAAATACTTATTTTCTACCCTTATTTTCAAATAAATTCTTTAAAAATCAAACAATGTGATTTTCTGAATTTTTTTTTCTCTCATAGTTGATGTCTATCTATGATGTCAACTACAGGCCTCTCTCATCTTTTTAAGTGGGAGAACTTGCACAGTTGGTGACTGACTAAATACTTTTTTCCCCACGGTAGAAAAAAAAGAGGTAAGGTCAAATAAGTTTGTATTTCTGCCCTGCTCCTTTTTAAGCAGAGTTATCAAAATATTTATCATGGTATTTGAATATGAATGTGTTTGAAAATCCAAGCTAAACAAAAACTAAGCTAAGCTAAATTAATATACTATCATCTAAGATAAACTAAACTAAACTAAGCTAAATTAAACTAAATTAATCTAAGCTACATTGATGTAATCTCATCTAAGCTAAGGTAAGCTAAACTAAACTAAGCTTTATAGACTGACTGCAGAGCCAGACTTTCACCGGTTCTATTTTTTGCTTCTGTTGTGTATTATTTCCATAACACACAACTTATGTCCATTTTGGACATAAGTTACTTCTGTATCCACCTGATGTCAAATTAAGAAATATCACCCAGTGATTCTTCAATTTACTGCCTTTGCACCATAATATGCATATATGATGAAAAATGATGACTATGAATAAAGGTATTCATTTATTTTTTCTCTCCTGCCATGTTGTTGTACTAAAAGCTAAAGAACCTGCACCAACTTCACTCCCATGAACAGAAAGCAGAGTCAACCCCCTACAGGTGTTCCATGAGAAACATTGAAGTAGCAGAAGTGGAACTGAGGGAAATTTTTCTTGGGACGGGGCGAAAAACAGACACTTAGAAAACATGTGCGAAACACAAGGCTCTAGGGCCAAATCCGGCCCACCATAATTTGTTTTGTGGCCCTCTGTGGCTTAAATATTTTTTCACCAATCAAATCATATCAG
Organism: Girardinus metallicus; assembly: GCA_903067095.1. Lineage (NCBI taxonomy): Eukaryota > Metazoa > Chordata > Actinopteri > Cyprinodontiformes > Poeciliidae > Girardinus > Girardinus metallicus. Next base: position 16,034 of record CAEGAE010005237.1, on the reverse strand, counting down.
TATACAGTTTTTCCTGTATAGTGCTAACCCTAACCCTAAATCACCTCAATGTGAAAATATGTTCCCCATTATCTAATCTTAAGAAGCACTCACTGAATGCAAAGACTGCTATTTATTAATATGTGAACACTCTGCTAATGGGTTTTATCAATGCAACGAGGACAATTATGATCTTGATTTGGCCCAAAGTGAAGATGAGTTTGACACTCCTGGCTCAGTCTGTGGTGAAGGTTCCTCCTCCACCTGGAGGATAAAACCACATGTACAAGGACATTGTTCGGATCACAGCATACTAATGAATGGCAAACTCTTCAGATTTTTATTAGTGTCATTTTCCCTTTACTTCATAAGTCTGTGCCCCTTTATGTTGATGTATCACTTAAAATCCCAGTTATTTAGTCACAGATTTTTGGTTTTAATGTGACGAAATGTTCAAGCCGTCCAAATGCCTTTTCGAGGCATGTTATGTATTTTTATTTCCGGCCTCTCCATATTTCTTCCTCTCTATGTCTCTCTCTCTCTCTCCCTGCCCCACCCATATGTACTTTGACACCATACTCAGCGTGACGAAGCCCCCTCCCCCAGCCTCTAACGTCCTAGACCTCAGTCATGTGACATTGACCTGTTATGTTTTACAAGGCCTCAGTGCAGCGAGGGGGCCACCGAGGAAAAGGGTTGAGTTCACCAGCGGCAGGAAACAAAGCAGAACTCGGAGGGGAGAACTGTCTGTCCGTGTGTGCCTGATTGCGTGCGCGCGCGTGCGTGTGCGTGTGTGTGTGGGTGGGGGATCAGGAAGCAGTATTTCAAGGGATGGAACTCCACCATAAAAACTTTGACATCAAGCAGTGTGTGTAGTTTTCCAGCAAAACCACATTTGGCGCATGCTGTATTGTTGTCTGTAGGAGATGAAAAAAATATTTGATCAAAGAAACTTTGATCAAAACTCTGGTTTTTCCACCTAGCTGGTGTTGATTTTTCAACTCTTATTGACATGCTTGGATGAGCTGAACTTTAATCTCCACCCTCCTTCACCCTCCACCTCCTTTTTTCTCTCTCCCCTTGCATTAAATCTCATGCATCTGAAACTCATATACCACCCCGCCCCCTGCCCCCAAACCCTTTCCCCTCCTCGACTCTCGTTTATTCCCAAATGAGTTGACCTTCACCGTTGCTGGGCTCCGCACGGCCATAAGTCTGCTCTCGCCTGCTCTGCGGCCTTAATCTATGGCTGCAGACGCTGACGTATCCTGTTGCTCCCCTCCTCTGCGCCCCGCCAGTTCGCAAGTGCACACATGCACACAAAAGAGACTTCACATAACAGAGAGTGTACATGAGGGATGACCACAGGTACTTATGGGGCAAGTGCGGACACATGCGAATACACGCAGACTTGCACTCATGCACGCACGCGCATATATCCATGTCGTTCCTGAGAGATTTTCGTCCATTAAACCAGAACAGCCCGGTCCGGTCTCTCAGATCGCTGCCGTTGCCCCCCCCCGACTCCTTCTTTGTTCCCCCAAAATCAGGAACAGCTGTGCTCCTCCACAGTTGTAAGTCACTCACTCAGTGGAAATTTAAAAGCCATTAGCCGAGGCCCCTTGCCGCTTCCCCACCTCTTCATGTGAATGAGTGTGTGTGCCTGTCTCTCTTTTCCGTCTCGCTTATCTAAATCTGCTCAGAGGGACACGGACACATTTATACAGACTCTTGTGTGTGCATGTTGGAAGTCTAAAATCACCGCCCCAAACCCCTCGCTCCCTCTCTCCCTCATCCACTCCACCCAGCACAGCAGAGTGCCTCTTGAAGTGGCCTCTCTTATCGAATCATGGTGATCGTGGTTGAAACACCCCTGGTGAAGTGCAGACTCATCCCAGGCACTTCAGCTTCCCTTGCCCAGAAAACTTCCCCTTGTTTCAACACGCTTGGGTGGTGGTGGGGTAGGGGGGGAGGAGGGGACTCCCTACAAGGGAGTTGGGCGGTCACATAAGGTTGTGTTGTCTTTGAGCGTGGGACAACAAAAACAAGGCCCTGCTGAAATAGCTCGCTGCTTGTCCACTTTCCTGGCTGAGCCGGCGAATTACTATGCCAGGAAAGAACAACAAGCCTGAAGCCCCTTTTTAGGTAGGGTCGCTGCACGGATGCAGGCACTGCTTCACGAATGCAGCACAGCTGCAAACTCTAACATGCAGATGCTCAAGGAGACAGAGATGAGGGGGTAAGTAGAAGATAACGGAAAGATGGGAGAGACTATAACTTGCAAAGGTAGACGTTCTGATGTCAGGAGTCAGATCTATGATTCCTTTGGCTGTTTTTCTTTTGTAACCCCCTCCTAACCTACTGCTCCTCAACCCCTCTGCTCTATCTCCTGTGGAGATCTCTCATTTCCTGCAGGCCCGATGTTGATTTCATACTGGAGCTCGAGGCTTAAGAGTGGGAGTCTACAAGATTGGTGATGGGGTGTGGGGGAGGTAAGGGGCTGATTGGGTTCAGGCCAAACACAACTCTTACCTCCACCCCTCTCAACTGCTGTGTGCTGATACTTTTAAATCTTAAAATCACTCACCCTTCCCCCCGCCCAAGAAGACTGGGTTGCTGCAAGACTTCCAAGGTGTTTCATGATATGGTGGATCACGGTAAATCTACATAAAAAATTAGTTTGTTATTGATTTATTTCCACAAGTTGGTCTTACTAGCTATGTTCTCATCATAAGACAAAACTGTTAATATTCTGCTAATGTCTAAAAAGCACAGTTGCAGTGTGTCCATTAAATGAGAAACACAATTAAAATCACATGTGAATAAGTTTGTTCACGTGAGATGTTACTAAAAACATGCTGTGACATCATCCTCCAGGAGAAAGTTGTCTTCTTCTTTTTGGTTTGTGCCAGTGGCAACATCTGGTTGTTGATCATGTGACTCATGTGATGCGAAAAAAGAGTTTCTATTGTAGTTTTGTGAGATAAACTAATTTTGATATGGCCGAAAAACCACCTCATCCATGCTGTGCATGCATCCATCCCTTTCATCAAAAAATTTTGGTTGTTTCGAAATTGACGCATTTCCATTAAACAAATTTATCTCTCAAAATGTCGTTACGCAATTACATGGTCACTGGAAACATAGCTACTAAGATCAAATACAGAGAACTCCTGATATTCGTTGGGGTTGGGGGGCACAACCGACAGCCACCAGAGATTTGAGAATCTCTAAAAATGCTTAGTGCCGCCTATCATAATAGTTCAAACACCAAATATACCTTAATATGCTTTGAAAAAATATACAAAATAAAACGTTTAACAAGTCTTAAATCATATTGGTGCACACCAGTTCCATGCTCATAATACTCTCACATGCAAAGATAGTTTCCACACGCAGTGGGAACTATCTTGACACAACCGCAGAAGCCAACGTCAACAACCTACCATATCTCCAACCTTTGGAGTACAGCCAATCAGCGACAAGGAAATTGAGTTGTAGTGAACACACTACAAATTTAGTCAGTGTAGTGTAGTTTTCAAGTTTTTATTGAACAGAATATTACATCTTTTTGTCACCCATTTCCTCATAAAACAATAAAGGTTTTAAAAGCTCATATTAGCTGGTATATTTGTCAGGCTATCTGTAGGCCACTTAAGGCCTCAAACCTTCCAGTATGCTTTACTGACCGATAAATTTGTGTCATGACTAAAAAGCTTGGTCACTAGGGTCAAATTAAAAAATATATAAGTAGTCTGTGCATCAGTGCACTATCCAACTGGCCAAATTTATCACTGGCACGCAGAGTGTGAAGGCATGGCAGTTGAAATATGATGTTCAGCGAAGTATTACATCCAAGCGGTGCCTTGTGATTCTGATACTGCACTCACTGACAATGCGACGACAACTGTAATTTGGTGTAGTGTGCTGCTCAGTCACAACAGCAATTATATTCCCATCCAAAAGGTGGTGCCAAATACACAGATGTTAAAGGAAAGCACGACTCAGGTCATAAACAGAAGAAGAACAACATTTGGATAATGTATCTCCCAGGAATACAAAGACAGGAAAACTTGATATTACGGTAAGAAATGACTTATTCTTTCCTTTAAGTTTTTTTTTCTTCTTCTTCTCCTGTAGTTTCAACTATGTCTTCGTTTTAATGGTTTGGTTTAATTAAGGCAAATATAGCATGAACAAATACTTGTGTGTCGTCATGGTACAAAGACTCACGTTCAAGGATATGGTGAGGAATGTCAAGGCTTTAACACACATGACCCTGGCCAATTGTATTTTTGAAAACTTTACAAGAAGGTAAATAGTGTATTAGCCTTATTTTAGGTAGCTGATCAGCAGTGCACAGCAGCTTATGCAGGGAGAGGGCATTACCCCATACTCCATTCAGAAACATTTTTTATATCGGAGGTGCTGTGGTGGCCACTGGAGGCCTTAGTTCTCGATGCGGCCATCGCAGGTTCAGTTCCCAGCCTGGTGACCTTTACCGCACGTCTTCCCTCTCTCTCTTTACCTACTTTTCTAGAGGTAAAGAGCCAAAAGAAAAAAAAAGTTAAAAAAAAAAATCCAGTGTCCTGTACTTTTTCTGGATTCTTATTAAATCTACTTTAATCTCAAAGAACTGCATGACGGGAGTTTTTAGTGGTTTTGAAACGTAACATTTTTAGATACAGGAAAGTAGGCCATGCCTATACCCTGGCATCAGTCTTAGTGTTCTGTTCACTGTGTCATGTGTTTAAAAAAAAAAATAAGATGAACTTTCAAAGTCCCTAAATAATCACTGACTGACACGTATCATGATTTTGACCTTTGTGGGTAAAGATAACACCCCGCCTGGTACAGGAAACAGTCTAGATGCTTCTATAAGCGGAAACTTAAACTTAGTTGAGGCTGATTCATTCGTTGCCACACGAAACCCCGAATGAATCATTTCATCTTTAAGTCGAAGTTAAACGTGACAGAAAAGGATTCCGTACAGGATTCTCCGTTTGCGCTCTCCATGTTTATCTGGTCAGGCTGTAACTGGAAAAAACGAAACGGCCTGAATAAAAAAGGGGGAAGTTCAAGCCTCGCATGTTGCTGGCACACACAGACAGCGGCAATATGCGCAATCTGATATGCGCGCGTGGCAGATTGTTTCACTCAGATAACTGCGGCACATGGACAATTTCTGCTCCTCACTTCCTTTCTCTCGTTGTTAGCATAGATGGCACCTTCTAGACATGAACAGCTGCAGCCCTCAGCTTTCACTTCCCCTTCTATGAAACCACACATGTATCTGTTACCACAACAAGTTCTCTAAATGTGGCCTCTAATACCCTCTGTGCCTCCACCATGGCGGCTCATGCACGCATGTGCTGCCATGCATGCTTATATAAATAAATATAGAGAAAACGGCTGCCACTGTGGTTCAAATGAAAGCAGTCTGGGAGGTGACTGCAATCTGCGAGGTTGTCCCATGTGTTCATTGTTGCAATTTAATGATGTTTCCAGACCAGTGAGTGTGCAGTGGCGAGAAGAGGGGGTGGGGATGGGGAGATGGGGGGGAAGACTTATTTTTTTTGTATGTGCAGGGCTTCCTGTGTGCACGTTTCTTAATATTAGATGGTAGATTTCCACGTATGCATAACATACGGACTGAACGCTGAAACACTCAAAGCAGCACAGATATGCATGCACACACTGACACAAACAGCAGCATTGCGTGACTGAGGCTTCACACTCTTTCTCTCTTTCACTCAACGAAAGCATGAAAAAAACCTCACTCGCAGTAACATGAGAACTCTCTCTCTGTCTCTCTTTCTCTCTCTCTTTTTCTCCTAATCTCTCCCTCTGTCTGAGTGTGTTTGTGTTTCCAGCATTTATCACTTTCTGAGGCCCATTTCACCAACCAGTTCTACATTGTGAGCACCCAGTGCTTCTTATGGGCCCTAATCAATTAGTCAATCAATCTTTATTTGTATAGCACTATTACATGCAGTGAAGTGACCAAAGTGCTTCACAGCTAAATTAGGCAAAATAGTGAAATGAAAAGAAATAGAAACACAATGTCACAAAACAAAATAAGCAACAAAAGCTAACAAAATGGTAACATAACCAGCCTAATTCTCCTTAGCTCCGTAGAATGAAGAGTCTAGGAAAACAAATGAGTTTTTAAGAGATTTAAATTCACTGAAGCTACTGGCAGACCTCAAGGAAACTGAGAGACTGTTCCACAATTTAGGAAAAAGAACCAGCCCAAAAAAGCTTGATCTCCTTTACTCACCAGCTTAGTCTTTGGAACAACTAAAAGCATTTGGTTTTCAGATCTTAGCAACCTACAAGGACTGTGTTTATGTAAAAGATCAGTGAGGTAAGACAGTGCCAGACCGTTTAATAATTCAAAATCCAAAAGTAGAATATTGAATGTTATTCTAAAAGAAACAGACGGCGAGTGAAGGGAGGATAAAATAGAGCTGATATGCTCTGGTCGTCTTTTCCCAGTTAGCAGGCTCATAGCAGCACACTGGACAATTTGAGGACAACCTAGAAGGTTCTGGCTGATCCCACTGTAATGGGAATTGCAATAGTCCAGTCTAGTAGTAATAAAAGCACAAATTACTCTTTCAAGAGCGGTTTGAGGACAATATGGCCTAATTTTGTTAATCAAAGTCAAATGATAAACGTTAGACTGGACTACTGAACTAACCTGCTTGGCAAATTTGAGCTCAGTGTGAAAGATGACTCAGAGTCAAGAGGGCCAATAGTTCTGTTTACAAAGAAAACGACTTCGCTTTTCTTGACATTTAGACACTAGTACTTCAACTTCATCCACGTGAAGTTTATCAGATTTTCAACTGCCTGATCACCTTATGAAGATAGATAGGCTATGTGTGTGGGTGTGTGTGTGTATGTGTGTGTGTTGTACATGCATTCTCTGACACAGACTTCCTATGTCCTTGTTTGGTATCTCTATCGTCATTTCCATGTCTACTATATATGCCTGTGCAGAAATAGACTGCGCCTCATGTGCCCACTTTACACTGGTGGAGGCAGTGCAGCTCACGCCAGAAAGAACCCACCTATGTTTGCATTGTGTATACACATGCTGCTCCATGTTCTCAGTTGAAGGCCTTTATTTGTGAATGAACTCATTGACACATCAGCTCAGCCCTTTCTTTTTTTTCCCTCCCTACTTCCACTGGGAATCTGGTGAAATCATTGCGATTTGAAGGTGTAAGCCTGCAGTCATTAACAATGCCTCTCTAGCTATTCCTGCTGAGTGTCCTGAGTGCTAAAAGGAAAGGCTCCTGTTGGCTTGCATGTTCAATTTGCTGCCAAAGCAATCTCGTATGATCTTGTCCACGGAATGAAAGACTGTGTTTTGGGTGCCCAGGTGGCTGATTGAGCTGTTCCCAGGAGCGGCCTGTGACAGCGTGCCATCCTGTGCCAAGGTGTTGCCATTTCCCAGGCTTCAGTAATGGATGCTTTCAGTCCATGTAAAGCGTGTCCAATTACTCTGCCACGGAGTGAGTTCATGGTACCAGGCGCATGGCAAAAGATGCAGGGTTGAGTGGGCCTGTTGATAAGGATCTATAGACGTGCTTTTCCATAGACGCGTGCGCTAGCCATTGGAACCTTGCCGATTCGCATGCGCTCCGATTCATACTATTCTTGAGTCAGTTGGACCAATCAGAGGAATGTCGGGGGGTGTTATAGCGTGGCATGATGTACTGGTTGTCAACTGAAGGAAATACTGGTTATTTACAATTATATAGCTGCATAATTGTATAGCTGTATACAATTATGCAGCTATATATACACACACACATATATATATATATATATATATATATATATATATATATATGTATGTATATATGTAGCATTGTTTTCAGCTTTATCACCTTAGTATTATTTCCAGCTAAATCTCATGTTGGTTTAGCGTTGTAGCGTTAGCAGAACTAATGTTTAGGATTAGAGTTCTAGAGCTAGAGCAACATTTTAGTTGGCAGTCCATGAGTGTGTGTGAATGGGTGAATGACTGAATGTAATGTAAAGTGTCCTTGATCAGTAAAGAGCTATAAAAGTACAGACCATTTGCGATCGATATCCATTTCAGACACATTCCATTTTATTTACAAACCAGAGGGAAACTGAACGCATAAAAAGCACCTGACACATAAACATGTCTTTAATTAAAAAGAAGGCAAAGGAAGGGAGAAGGTAAAGTTAAGGCCTGTTTTTGATTCCTAATGAAAGACTCCAAATTGAATATTATGGGAACAGTCTGTCATCACAAATACAAACAAAAAAATCACAGAAGTGAGCATAATACATTTCTGTAACCAAGTATATTCACACAATTACCTTAACTGTGTCTTTCACCTAATTTAGGTGTCACATGAGCGCGATGCGGAAACCACATGAAGCCAGATGAGGCACTTTTAACGACACAGGCAGCTGATGGTTTTCTTCTTTATTCACTCTTCAGCTTTTAAAGACCCCGTTTCATGATAGATGCGTTTCTTCGACTTCGTTCACATGCAGTCGACCCGATTCCGCCTTCACAAATTTTTTGGATCTTCGCTTGATATTCTTAGTCATTTACTGGAAGCAGTACCATATGTGCATCTGTGAACGTCGATATATCAAAACACACACTTTCTGCTTGTCTTTTTTTTTTTTTCCCCTTTTTGTTTTCTTTGGAGAGGGTTGTAGTGGGAGGGAAGGCTGTGGTGGAGATTTGCCAGCTGTGAGGGATCCGTTTCACGACTGTAAACATGGTCTGCGACACCCTCCCCCCTGCACCGCTACGCCTGCCCCCGCCACCCCTCTAAGTCCAAATCTCTTTTCTGAAAAGTGCGTCGTTTGAAACGCTTCAGCTCATGGGTGTGCCCTCCAAACCCCTTTAGCCTATACCCTCTAAGGCACCACTACCAAACATCCTACCCGCTTTAACCCCCCGCTCCCTTTTCCTTTTTGTGTTTCCTGTTGAGCTGGCTAGACTCCTTTGACAGATTTACAACTCTGGGGTCAAAGTTTTCCGACGGCAGCAGATAAATCTTACACCACCGCCCCCGCCCGCTTCTCCCTCACCTGATGAAAAGACACACAGTCATGAACAGCCATGCTGCGCTGCCCCCACCGTTGGCACGCCACCTACCGCCTCGCCCCACAACCTTTCATGTGTAATTTGCCTCTCTCTTTTTTTTCTTAATGAAAATTAAAGTCTGTGCTTTTCTGCATAAGTGTGTGGGGAATGACTCCTTCATGTGCTGTAACAGCACAGTATGTTTGCGCGGGTGAGTGCGTGTGTGTGTGTCCCAGTGTCCAAGTCCCAGTTTTGTGGTTCAGAGAAAGAATTTGGGATATTGTTCTCAAACCATGGAGGCAGGCTCCAGTTGTTTCTGGGGGTAGGTCCAGTCCGCTCGTTCTTCTTTCAGCCGCCCAGTGATTTCTATGTTTTGGTCCCAGTGTGACACTCACTCTGTTTTTATCTCCTCTTCAAGTAGATAAAAGGAGCATGGGTGTGCTTTATTCCTTACAGCATTGGTGGTACTTCTCCCTACTTTTGTTCTGACCCACAAGCTTAAAACACACACACACACAGCTCCGGGGGCCAGGTTTTCCCCACTCTGTCCTTTCCCCGGGTCCTTATCTGCTCTGATCTCTCCTGCAGAGGGGGAGGCGTGTTTATCATGGTTCACAATCTGCAGCCAGAGCCCTTAAAACTTCTTCCAGCCAGGCTAATAAAACATACACATTACTGTACTTTGGTCTGCTCACTCCCTTTCATTTCCCCTCCCCGTGAGAAAGCAGCAGATTTTTAGACCTGTTTGGGTTGGTGAAAGACACAAGGAGCTGTGCTAGCTTGCATATCCATGGTCAGTGTCTCAGTTACTGAAAATAAAGATGACACACAGACGTGTGTGAGCCTTTGTAGATACTCTGCTAATGTTGGACAAACAACTTTGCAATTGCGGTGTTTCCGTCAAATAAGAACAAGCTTGATTATGTGATAAGTCATTAAAAAAACATGCTGCGCCTTAATAAACATAAAGCTACATAATTTTTAAAGTGTAATCAGTAATACTTTTATAACAAATTTATGTCAGATCATGATTTCTTGGTTAATGTCAAGTTGTCATAACAAAGACATTTTGAATAATGTCAACTTTGTATTAAAAGTGTCACGATTTACCGAATGACACTTTATGACAACAGTCATAAATATTCATGAAGACTTACTGATGTTCATGACAGGAGTTATGTCATGTTTATGACGGTGTTATGACAGTCTTATTCACAACAATAAAGTGTTACCGAATGTTCTGGTCCCAATAAGGAAAGATCAGATTAATTTCTATTTCAATGTCATCAACTAATCTCTCAACAATTTATTTACTCTTATAACAAGAACTCATTCAAATAAAATAATTACCCAAAATATGAACAAACAGTTCAGTACGATTCCACTTAAAAATAAACATGTTAGTCAAGTTTATGTAAGACTATCTGAAAATTTTAAAGGCAAACGCCTTCAGGAGCCGCTAGAATCCTCTACAGTTGTGGTTCACCGTTTCAATGAACTGACACGACCTCGGCCGATGAGCGAGCTGAAGAAAACATTTCATGCGTCATCGCCACAAAATTCTGAGTCACAAGTTTGAAAATAAACATAGGGATGAGTTGGATGCATTTTGGAAACGAGCCCTGTGGACTAATGAGGCAAAGATGTCGTTAAATAAAACCTTTAAGACTGCATCGCGCAGGGGAGGGCACCACCACGCTCTCTGGCTTGTTTCACAACCAGAGGCACAGAGAACAATCAGCCAGTGAAAGTGGAGTAGATTAAAGGAAGCGGCGCAAATTATTAATAGAAAAGCAGGTTTTACCTTGTGCTCCGTTTCACCTTGCGAGCCTTGTAAATCAGCTTTGATTATTTTAATGTAATTCAAGATGTCCAGCGCAAACATGTCCTAAACATTACCTAACACACACACACACGTCTGTTCTTCACATATTTTTGAATCGATGAGTATGATTGATTCGGCTGCCGGCTGACAGACGGGCCTGATCAATGTTGGATTTGGTGACGGCCACCAACCCTTCATCACTGTCGTTCAGAGTGGCCATCAGAACAGAGCGCTACAGAGTCCTTCCACCTCTCCTGATAAATAGCTGTCTGTTTTATCACAGCGCCTCATTATGTCCGACATCAGGTTTCCCCAGCAAATGTCGTTCTTCAAACTGCAGCGATGTCCTGAAGGAAGGAGGGTGAGTTAAGTATTTATGCCGCATGTTTTCTGCTTTTTACAGAAAACATGTAGTAAGCATGTAGAAAGATCTCAGTTTTAAGATCTTAAAATTGATCTCAGTTTTAAGAATCCAACAAAAATCTTTATTGTGAAAGCAGATCTGACTAGAGAGCAAAGTTTGACAAGTCAACAAAGGCTTACCAAGTCTTTTTTTTAGTCAGTCACAAATAAATCTTGTATCTTTCCTATCAAGACTTGAGTCAAGTTTAAAGTAAGTGCTTGTAAGACTAACTTGAAATCACTATCAAGCTGTATTTACTTTCAATTCAAATCCAAGTCCTAAATTTTAATGATCAAATTCTAAACAAGTCATTTAATCTGCCACAGATAATGTATTCTGAATAAAGGAAATGTTGGCAGAGTTACCATGGAGTCTTGCTGCTGTAGGGTTGACAGCTACTCAGTGATTTAAAAGCCAGTTTTTCATCTTTCTTGTGTTTACATGTCTGCAAAATTTTGACCACGTATTTAAAAGCCAAATGCATTTCAACCCCCAGGATTTAATTAGCAGCAAAAACAATTACTCTGCCCTTTACCTAACAATGGCAACACATTATGTAGCATATTTAATGTTCTAAATATTAAATATCAAGAATAAGTCTCAGGTTGTTTCCTGTTTTACATCATCAAAGTTATGGCTTTTTGATCATCTTGTAAATTGGACAAGCAATTAGTAAATTTTTTTGTTTGTTTGTTTTAATAAATATTTTTTGTCATTATCATCATCACCATCATCATCTACATATAGAAAAACATAACTGAGAACTTATGACCTGCTCCTCTTAGATAAACAGGAAGGGCGGTTAAAGGAAACGTTAATCAGAATCAACGGGTTCATGATGACTCTGCAGAGATCCACGGCTTCTGTTGCATGAATAATTATTATTTTGTAATTATATTGTATTTGTTTGCAGTTTGCCTCATGTTAAACATGTGAAACAGGATGTTCACATGTTTAACTGGCGGACATGCAAAACAGACAACATGGCGCATTACCCAGAGTTCACAGTTTACACGGTGGTGGCAGCATCACACTGTGGGATGAATAGGGAATTTTTTGTAGCTGTAATTTCATTTTTTGTGTAAAATACAAAGAGACTTAGTGATTGTAATTGCTAAAAAAGGTCATTTTATTAAAGGGGGCCTTAATGCAAAAGCATACCACACTTTTCTGAGTTTTATTCATAAACAGTTTTGAAAACCATAAATCATTTTTTCCACTTTGCGGTCGCGCACTACTTAGTGTTGGTGTGTCGCTTTAAATCCTAGTAAAACACATTGCAGTTTGTATTGTGACAATGTTAAAAAAATAAAATAAAAATCAGGAGGACTTCACACTTTTACAAAGCAGTGCTAACAACGAATCACTGCCTTCTCTGTAGCGCAGAAATGTTCTGCAGTTCTTAAAAACAGACATCCTGTCACAATCTGTGAGAGCGGCCATACTTATGAGACAAAGGTGCGTGACAGCCCTGCAGCGAAGCCCGTATGAGTCAACTCAGTCTTAAGAAAGACTCATGATGTTGAAACAAAGCTAAAACAAATCTAAAAGCGTAAAAACAGTGAGATCACACCCAGTCCAAAGGTCACCCTGTTGCACAAACACACACACACACACACACACACACACGGACCGCTGTCTTTGAACACACTGTCAGTAGATCCAAGTTCTCCAAAGGCAAATCCAACTTTTATTTTCGCAAGAATACTTTTTTCTAATGAGTGCTTATTAACCCCTTAACTGTCACCTTCAAAAGGCTAAGTCGGTATGTAGATGAGGACACCGGTGTCATTGTGACAGTTAAAAGGTCAAAGGTCAGTCCAAAGAAGAATTCAAGACTTTATTCCATTTTGAAAGCCGCACTCTGAAACGCAAATTGCTCCTCGCAAAGATAAACGCGCTCATTTATGAGTGCACACTATCATCACAGGGAAACATAATCAAATATTACAAAACATCACAAGGCTTGTGCAACATTCCACGTACGCTCTGTCAAACAGTGAACCCCCCCCCAAACTCCCCATCAACCTTCACACATCAGTGCCATAGGAATGAGTGATATGATGGCAAGTGAAGATGTGACAGAAAAAGGCTTCCTGACAAAGAAGAGGAGAGTTAAAACAGTAAAGAGGGAGGAGTGGAGGGAGTCGCGGGGTGGAGTGGGACCATCACAGATCTCCAGGGAAATCTTATCGGAGCAAAGAGAGTTGTGGAGGAGGGCAGGGGGGGGGTTCCCACCGGAGTAAGTACATCAGAGGTGAGGGAGATTCGAGGATTAGCAAATGAACCGATGGGCCGTCCTCTCTTCAACTCTGCATTTACATCTCATGATCATCTTTTGCATGTTTGTTTTCAACGCCTTGGTAAAGTATTTACACCCCTTGGCTTTTCTCCACGTTCACTTCACGCTACAATTACAAACTATAATGTATTTTTTTGAGGGATTTTATAGACCAATATAAAGTTCATTATTTTAAAGTGGAAGTAAAATTGCACATAGGTTTCCAGAAAAAAAATTGGAAATGGATTACCTACCCACACAATCATCCACACCTACAGACACACATACTTGTCTAATCTTCATGAACAACTCTAGCCCATGGGATGGAGAACATCTCTTAACAGCAATTTATCCTCAAATTCTCAGTTAATTTAGATCTAGACTTTGATTAGACCTTTCAGACACACGGATATGCTCTGCCCCAGTCTTCTGCATCAGCATGACACTGAATATTTCTGCATCCTTGTATCATTTTGAATTGAGCTTGAAATGTATGCAGTAAGAGACAGTGAAAATAGTCAACATGAGTACATTAAAACAAATATGTAAATATAACAGATTTAGCTAAAACAACTAATTTTAGTCCCCATTTTCCTTCCAATTCTCAATTAAATACCAGTTTTGTTTTTTCTTTTGGTTTATCTGTAGCAGCCCTGAAGTGCAAACCACTTCAACAAATCAATAAACAACTACACTTTGAAAAACACAAGATATTCAAACATGAAATAAGCACAATTACATATAAAAAAAAAAAAATTGACAAAACAGAGGATGTAGGAAACCTGAAGCATCGGTGATTGGACTTTAGAACCGGAAGTTTTTCTGGCATTCGCTTTCTATCTGTGTACATAGGCGGGAAGACGCTATTCCCTAAATTGCGAAAAAGAGCCAAGCTGAGCTTTGAGTCGAGACATGCTTTGAGTACGTCCCGACTGAAAGTATTCTTGGATAGTGGTAGCTACCTTTGCATTGCCGGTAATATTCATATTTTCAAGAAACGCGCTAAAGCCAGAATAATTTCCGGTGCTGAAGTCAAAAATGGCGTAGTCCAATCAGCGATGACTTGGGTTTAACACTAGAATCTGCCTCTGCCTCTTCTGTTTTGTCAACGTCGTTGTGTTTTCTTAATTTGTAGTTGTGCTTAGTTAATGGAATCGTGTTTTTAAATCCGTTGTCGTTTAGTGATTTGTTGATGTGGTTTGCACTTCAGGGCCACCGTAGCTATCTGACAAAATTTTAATAAAAGACATTGAAGTTTGCCGTTGCAATATGATAAAATGTGGTAAAAAAAAAAAAAAAGCTCCATCTCAAAAAAAGATGCTGAATCTTACTAAATCTGTTTTTACAGGGCCTGTCATCAAATGTTCCAAAGCTTCTCCTTCCCTCTTTGACGTTGGTTTACTGGACTTGTTTCTCCTACTCAAAATCCCACCGTCCCTCATCTCTTTCCTTTCTCTCCGGTTCTGAGCATTTCTTTTTCCTCTCCTCCTCAGGGATAATAAGGAAGGGATAGACAGTCGAGGAAGTAGGACAGAAAGAAAGAGAGCTTACATAACACTCTAATCTGGTTGATTTTCTTTGGCTTCGCGCACCTTGTGTCACTCCAGTGGTCTTATGTTGGCCATAATATCAAGTGACAAGCCAGCTTTCCACTTCGACAAGCCTGTGTCTCTAAAGCAGCGAGCAAGAGAGAGGCCAGCACAAGAGAGGGATGTATGAGGATGGGAAAAGGAAGGCAAGGGAGATATTAAAAAATAATCAGATGTGAGCTTGCAGGAGGAGCAGATGAGGATATGAAGGCAAAGAAGATGAAACAGAAACAACAACACGGAGAAAAAGAGCCACGCCGTCCTGCGTCCGATGCTGCTCCTTCCACTGGGTCAGCTCCGCCCTCCAGCAGTGCAGAGGTCGGCTATTCTATACGAGCGATCCAGTGACCTTTGAGAGCAAACATTGATGTTAACTTTACTTGATTTGTTTGCTTGCTCACTCCACCACAGTGGTGAGGGGAGATAGAGCGAGCCCGGATAAAGAGACAGAGAGAGTGGAGTGTGTTTTTCTGAAAGTAGGCCAGTCACTGTCTAGAAATGTGGACGCTCCCGTTTCAAGCCATTCCCCAGAGGAGGAAGCCTGACTGCCGTCTGCCCGCCCGCCTGCTCGGCCAGTTCACTGTCCGCTGTGCTGCTTTCACGGTCGTCATCTGTTACGTGTTTCAGATTTAAACCATTCACAGCAAGGGAGTTGGCTGGAAGATGAGGCTTACTTACTTTATTGGGCTGACTAGTTCATGTGTTGCAAAAACTTCTAACCCTCCAGCAGTCTTAAGAGATCCATTGGACCCAGCATCACACTGACTCCGCATGTAAGGGGAAAGCTCATCCATCCATCCATCCATTTTCTGTTCACCCTTAGTCCCTTAACGGGGTCGGGAGGGTTGCTGGTGCCCATCTCCAGCTAC